>CABHPP010146722.1:0-55555 GCA_902168425.1 Peromyscus attwateri | reverse complement strand
CTCTAAAATTGACCACATACTTGGCCACAAAGCAAATCTCAACAGATACAAAACAATTGGAATAACCTCCTGCGTTCTATCAGACCACCAGGGTTTAAAGTTAGATTTCAACAACAACAAAAACTACAGAAAACCTACAATCTCATGGAAACTGAATAATGCTCAACTGAATCACCAATGGGTTAAGGAAGAAATAAGAAAGAAATTAAAGACTTCCTAGAGATCAATAAAAATGAAGAAACCACATACCCAAACTTATGGGCAGAATTAACATAGTAAAAATGGCAATCTTACCAAAAGCAATCTACAGATTCAATGCAATCCCCATCAAAATCCCAAAACAATTCTTCACAGACCTGGAAAGAATAATACTTAACTTCATATGGAAAAACAAAAAACCCAGGACAGCCAAAAGAATCCTGTACAATAAAACACCTCTAGAGGCATCACCATCCCTGACCTCAAGCTCTACTATAGAGCTACAGTAATAAAAACAGCTTGATTCTGGCATAAAAACCAACATGGGAACCAATGGAATAGAATTGAAGACCCTGACATTAATCCGCACACTTATGAACATATAATTTTTGACAAAGACGCCAAAATAGTACAATGGAAAAGAGAAAGCATCTTCAACAAATGGTGCTGGCATAACTGGGTATCAACATGTAGAAGGCTGCAAATAGATTCATATCTGTCACCGTGCACAAAACTTAAGTCCAAGTGGATCAAAGACCTCAACATAAATCCAGCTACTCTGAACCTGCTAGAAGAGAAAGTAGGAAGTATTCTTGAATGCATTGGCATAGGAGATCACTTCCTAAATATAACACCAGTATCACAGACACTGAGAGGAAAAATCAATCAATGGGACCTCTTGAAACTGAGAAGCTTTTGTAGAGCAAAGGATATGGTCGACAAGGCAAAGCAACAGCCTGCAAAATGGGAAAAGGTCTTCAGCAACCCCACATCTGACAGAGGACTGATATCCAGAATATATAAAGAATTCAAGAAATTAGACATCAAAATGCCCAACAGTCCAATTAAGAAATGGGCTATAGAACTAAAGAGAGAATTCTCAACAGAGGAAACTCAAATGGCTGAAAAGACATTTAAGGAATTGCTCAACATCCCTAATTATCAGGGAAATGCAAATCAAAACGACTCTGAGATACCACCTTATGCCTGTCAGAATGGCTAAGATCAAAAACACTGAAGACACCTTATGCTGGAGAGGATATGGAGCTAGGGCAACTCTCCTCCACTGCTGGTAGGAATGCAAGATTGTACATCCACTTTGGAAATCAATATGGCACTTTCTTAGAAAATTGGGAATCAATCTCCCCCAAGATCCAGCTATACCACTCTTGGGCATATACCCAAGGAATGCTCAATCATACTACAAGGGCACTTGCTCAGCTATGTTCATATCAGCATTGTTTGTAATAGCCAGAACCTGGAAACAACCTAGATGCCCTTCAACTGAAGAATGGATAAATAAAATGTGGTACATATACACAATGGAATACTACTCAGCAGAGAAAAACAATGACATCATGAGGTTTTCAGGCAAATGGATGGACCTAGAAAAAATCATCCTGAGTGAGGTAACCCAGACTCAGAAAGACAAACATGATATGCACTCACTCATAGGCGGATACTAGATGTAAAACAAAGATGACTAGACTGCTACTCACAACTCCAGGGAGGCTACCTAGAAAACAGGACCCCAAAAAAGACACAGGAATAGCTCAATGACAGAGAAATGGATGAGATCTACATGAACATCATGGACATGAGTGGGGGTAATGAAGGGCGAGGGTCGAGGGAAAGAGAGCTTAGGGGAGTGGGAGATCCCAGCTGGATCAAGAACAGAGAGGGAGAACAAGGAATCAAAAATCATGATAAATGAAGACCACATGAGAATAGGAAGAAGCAAAGTGCTAGAGAGGCCCACAGAAATCCACAAAGATACCCCCACAATAGACTACTGGCAATGGTCGAGAGACAGCCCGAAATGACCTACTCTGGTGATAGGATGGCCAAACACCCTAATTGTCGTGCTTAGAAACCTCATCCAATGACTGAGGGAACCGGATGCAGAGATCCATGGCCAGGCTCCAGGTGGAGCTCTAGGAGTCCAATTGGTGAGAAAGAGGAGGGTTTGTATGAGCGAGAATTGTTGAGACCAAGGTTGGATAAAGCATAGGGACAAATAGCCAAACAAATGGAAACACATGAACTATGAACCAATAACTGAGGAGCCCCCAACTGGATCAGGCCCTCTGGACAAATGAGACGGTTGATTAGCTTGATCTGTTTGGGAGGCATCCAGGCAGTGGGACCGGGTCGTGTACTCAGTGCATGAACTGGCTGTTTGGAACCTGGGACTTATACAGCGACACTTGGCTCAGCCTGGGAGGAGGCGACTGGACCTGCCTGGACTGAATCTACCAGGTTGAACTCAATCCTCAGGGGAGTCTTTGCCCTGGAGTAGATGGGAATGGGGGGTGGCGGGGGGGAGGGGGGGGGGGGGGGGGTGGAGGAGGGAGGAGACCAAGGGAATCCGTGGCTGATATGTAAGATTAAATTAAATTATAAAATAAAATAAAAAAATCTTTAAACTTTCTTAGGTCTATATGGCACAGTGCCTGATGGTGAGCACTAATTGTAGTTGGAAGTTTTCCTATGGTGATATTCTATTTGTGCTGAAATGTGATTTATTTGTACATTAATAAATAAATTTGCCTGGGGATCAGAGATAAAAGCAAGTCATTTAGCAGAAGTCCAGCGGTGGTGGCACGTGTCCATAATCCGATCACATGGCAGGCAGAGTCTCTGTGTGGTCAAGGACACAGCCAAGCATGGTGACAGAACCTTTAATCCCAGTACCAACCAGTGAGACCTGGAGCTCTGTATAGACAGGCAGTGAGAAGGAAATCATGTAGTTGGGTTTAGAGCCAATGAGAAGGCAGAACAGAAAGGCAATACAAAGACAGTCACAGGAAGAAGGTCTCTTTCTCTGGGGAAGCAATGGCAGTGAGTGATAAGCTAAAGGCTATTCACTAGTGCTCTGATCTCTTGGGCTTTTAACTCTGTATTTGGCTCTGTGTTTCTTATTTAATAAGACTGTTTAGAACTTTGTCTACATTTTCCTGTGTCCTGCCCGGTCAGCAGCCACTCAGACCCAAGTACACACAGAGGCTTATATTAATTAAAATTACTCAGTCATTAGCTTAGGCTTACTACTGAGTAGCTCTTACACTTAAACTCCGCCCATTTCTGTTCATCTATGTGTCGCCACATGTTCTATGGTTTTACCTGTGTGCTATTACATGCTGCTCCCTGGACTGCAGGCTGGCATCTCCTGATTGAGCCTTCCTCTTCCCAGAATTCTCCTCATCTGCTTGCTCTACCTACATTTCCTGCCTGGCTACTGACCAATCAGTGTTTTATTAAACCAGTGTACAAGGGCATTATCCATAGCACCTCTCAGTTCCTCTCCCAGCTCCCTTCTTCCCTAAATCCACTATTCCTATGTTTTCTTTCAAAAAAAGAGAGAAAAAGAAAGACAAGAGAGAGTAGGCCCCCCAGAGATATCGACTGAACATGGCATAACAAGTTGTAAACTAGGCACAAACCTTCATGTAAAGGTTCAACTAGGCAACCCAGTAGGAGGAAAAGGATCCCAAGAGCAATAAAAGCATCAGAGACAGCCCACACTACAACTATTAGGAGTCCCACAAGAACACCCAGCTACACAACCCTAACCCTAATCGTCATAGTGTGGGATGCCTCCATCAATCCTGCTTAGTTGATTCTATTGGCCTTGTTCTGTTGTCCTTAACCCCTCTGGCTCCTTTAATGCTTCCCTCCACCCTCTTCTGCAGGGGTTCCTTGGCTCCTCCTAGTGTTTGGCTGTGGGTCTCTGCATCTGTTCCCATTGGCTGCTGGATGATACCCCTCTGATGACAATTGGGCTAGGCACTGACTATGAGTATTGCAGAATATCATTAGGAATCATTTCATTGATTTTTTTTTTGTTTTTGCTGGTAGTGTTTAGTTTTATCCTGGGTCTCTGTTCTGTCCCTCTCTGGTTCTTGGCTACACAGGAGTGTGGGCATTAAGTTGGACCATCCCTGGAATCTATAAGACTGACCCTAGTAAAGACTTTGTTTGTTGGTCTCCATTAATGATGGCCAGAGCATTTAAAAATCTTCATATCCCAACTCATTTTCCCCAAATTTGGTCATTAATATTTACCACTAAAATCTATGGTGATTTTTTTTCTTATATAATTCTAACTACTGATGGAATCAACCACATATTTTATCAGTTACATCACATGTAGCACATATTCCTTTGCTCTTAGGAAATGTCCCTTCACTACTGTTTTAAAATATTAGTCCAGAAATATTGTTCTATGGCAGTCATTGTAATACACAGATATAGTATAATGGTGTTTAAATTTTCTCTCTCTTTTTAAATCTTCTCATTGAATGAACTCAAATTGAGCTCCTGAACAATTAGTAATAAGTGGATATGTTGACTTTCTGGAAATACTTTTACACTCAAATTGTTTCTCTAGCTCCCATTTCTAGGCCAGTAAGGTGATTCCGTCTATGAATAGATGGATGAATAGTCATTCACCAATTTTCACAAGACTCTGACAAGCTGTGTCACAGACTCATTAGAAGCATTCTGTGTCTGATTATCCCTATCTCTGCATAGAAAGACAATTTAGTGAGTCAGATAGTAACTGCCTCAGCAGTCCATTGTGAGACTAAGCACTGAATGAATTTTAAAGGTTCTGCTCACTAACTATCTTTATCAGAATGAAGAATATTATATAAGTGGCTATTTTGAAATCTCACAAAATAATATTCCAAAAACTTGGAATTTATAACCAGTACAAGATTTTTTTCTATTTTTACTGTTATCAAATAATGAATAAAATCTTAAAATGTGTACATATGGAAGGCAAAGTATTTAATTGTGGTATACATTGTATGATGTTTAAATTAGATTAAATCTATTTCCTCAAACATTTATGATTCCTTAAAGGAGAATAACTTCAAAATGTTCCATTCTGTTTTTTTTCATACTACATAGTATACCATGGTTAATATAGTCATTACACTGCATTAGCAAGCCAAAATGCTTCCCTTTTTTCTTTCTCAAAGATTTATTTATTTTCATTTTATGTGTATGAATGTTTGCCTGTGTGTATGTGTGTGCCCACAGAATCCAGAAGAGAATGTTGATTCCCTAAAACTGGAGCTACAAATAGTTGGAAACTGTCATTCAGTACTAGGAATTAGGAAACAAAACCAGGCTCTTTGCAAAAACAAGTGCTCTGAACCTCTAAGTCATCTCTCCATCTTAGAGGATTTAACTCTTCTTAGTACCCATTGATCAAGCTTCCCCTAATCCATTTATCCCATATTTTTCCAAACTCTAGTAAATACAACTTTACTCTCAGGTGCTATGAGGTCATATTTTAAGAACTCACATGTGAATTCCAGCAGCACTACTTTTGCTGTGCCTGGTGTATAATTTAGTTAATATGGCAAATGGAAGGATTTCACTCTTAATGGCTAGATAATACTTCATTTTGCATATGTACATTTTTGTTATACATTCATCAGTTGTTGCATACTTCAGCTGTTTCATTTATTAGCTATTATGAATATCACTACAATAATTATGGAAGTCCAGAAGTCTTTGGAACAGTAATACCATTTGCTGTGAATATGAACCCAATAATAGTAGTTTCATTTTGAACTTTTTGAGAAACATTCAGAATGATTTCTTTAATGGTTCTACTAGCTTACATTCCCACCTGCAGTGTGCAAGTGTTACCTTTTCTCTGAATTTTCATCCATAATTGGTATGTTCAGTCCTTTGGTAACATCCATTCTTATTGGTTGATATGTTTCATTGTGGTTTTGTTTTTTCATATATCTGATAATTAATGAAAGTGAACATTTCCATACTCCTATTCACCCATTGTATTTCTTCTTTGGAGAAATGTCTGTTGAGCCTATTGGTTCTTTTTAAATGAAGTCATTTATGTTTGTAATATTGAGTACCTGCTACATTTTTGTATATTATAGATGTTAATCTCATATTAAATGAGAAATCTGGAAATATTTTTCTCCTTCTTTGTACTGTCCCTTCAAACTGATTACTTTCTCCTTTCCTGTGTAGAATCGCGTAGTTTGAAGTAATGCTGTTTATGTATGTTTTGCTACAAGTGCTTTGGATTATTCAAATTATCCTTGACCATTCCAATTTTCTGAAGAATTTTCACTGTAGTGTCTTCTAATTTCATGGTTTTATGTCTCATATTTGAATATTTTATCCACTTTTAAATTTATCTTTGTAACTTGTGCAAGGCAAATGCTTCTGCCTGTGAACATACAATTTATCCAACAGCATTCATTGAAAGCATTGGTCTTTGTTCATTATGTGTTTTGAGCATCCTTTTGAATATCAGTTGTTTGAGATATACAGTTTTACTTCTAGGTTCTCTTACAATTGGGACTATTTAAATCTGTGTCATATATGTTATAATAATTTTCAACTCAATGCAGTTCTTTTTTATGCTTGGCCAAATACATACTCATTGCCATCTCACATATACCAGCCAGAATAAAATAGTTTTTTATACAATTTTAAAAATGAAATAAAAAACAGTTCTGCATATTTGACTCTAAAGAAGATTATCCTGACATTCTTCATTTGACATGTTTTTCCCTTATCAAGAAATCTTTAATTAGTAATAAATATTGATATGTTATTTTCTTTTGGTATTCTATACAAAATAATTTATCAGCAGAATTGCCAGAGATAAATGGGCATTCATCTGATTGCCCTTTGTGACCTTTGAACAGTTGCATGTCAATACACATTGAAAATCAAAGATATTTATTTATTCTTAAGATATACTTTTGTTTATCCAAGTACAATATTTTTGCATTCCAAGAATTGGAATTACAATAAACAAGACTCTTACTATCTCCTAGGCATTTGTAATGAATGTATTTCCCCCAAAAGTAAAAAGGGCATATGTGTCTATGCAAGCGTGTGTGTGTGTGTGTGTGTGTGTGTGTGTGTGTGTGTGTGTGTGTGTAAATATATATTTTTCAGGAATTTAATTTTGAGACAGTATCTCACTGTCTAGGCCAGGCTGGTTTTTATTCATGATCCATCTGCTTTAATCTGTGCATGAAGGAATTACAGGACTGTATTAAGAGATCTGGTCAAGATTATTAAATTTTAGTATGAAAAGTAGAAAATTGTAGCAGGACATTCCTCTAACATCACACCAAACAGAGAAGCTTTTTGTACATTTAGGAGATATTGGCAGTTTCCTGATGAAGCTGGTGACTCAGCTAAATATGCATTTCACTAACAAGCTGAGGGAGTTAGTAGTGGTTTTGCCAAAAATTTGGAAGTAAACTGTTCAGTAACAAGAAATAAAGAATCTCTTTAGTCTAGAATTATGAATTTGAAAAAGTGTGGCATGATACAGGATAATGATTTACAGGGTGATTAGTTGTTTTATTCTTGTGAGATAATACGGCAGAACAAAAAATTGAGCATTTGTCCTATTTTTATGTGAGGAAGAAACTATAAATTGTATGAGGAATTCCTAAAAAATAGGATGTATAAATTATCTTAGTAGGCAAACACTCATATTGTCTAATTATATCTAATTATCTAATTACATAAGAAGTATTTTTTTATATTCTCAAAATATACCTTTTGACAAACATCTAGTATGAGTTATTTAAGTGTTAGCTATGTGGTGAGTTGACAATAAATCACATACAAACACTATTAATTTTGTTTGAATAGTATATGAAAGATTTATAAAGCTCAAAGTAAAACTTGATTTTCCTACAGTAACTTACTAAGATTTAATATATTATACAATTTCCTTGTTTCCCAACATATAGAGATCTTGGCTACCAAATTTGCTAGGTTTTTTTGTTCAATGCTTAAATAATGGTCTTAGTATCAAAATATTTATCTTTCACCCCAGGTCAGTATATCTATCTCCAACCACCAACAAACTTCTTATTACTGTAGACTGCAAATAACACAAAAACTCATGACTAGAAAAGGTACAGAAGTTTCCTTAGTACTCAGGTACAAATGGAACATCTCTGTCAACCACTCCTGAAAATGCTGGGGAATTTTAAGGAAAAGGAGGTAGAATGATATTAAGAGCCAGAGTCAGGGAGGGCACTGTGAAATAGTGCTTTCTGGATATGACAAGGCCATTGTATTCACAAAGTCACAATAGCTGCTCCTGTTTGCATAAGACCTGCACAAGATCAAGAGAGGTAATATTACAGCATGGGGGTCCAGAATAAACAACCCTAGCTAAAAGCTATTGGCAGCTGATGACTGCTGATGGAGGGAGTCAGTTTCTTTTGTATGTCACCTCTACTAAGTTATCTGTACTCCAATATCACTCTATCCAAATGCCTAAGGACAGACCGAATTAGACTCAGTGTGTCACAAAGAAAAATAATATGAACTTGGGAAGGAGATATGGCTGAAAGGCTAGGAGAAGTTAAAGGTTGATGGGATCAAAATACAAATACATAGATATAGATATAGACAGATTTAGAGACATAGATATATGGATAAATACAATTAAATAAAAATAATGGAAAGATCTGATGCCTAACAGTAAATGAACAACACAAAACAAACTCAATGGTATTATTGGTTTATCTTTTTGTTCTTGTTTTCTTTTCTTTTTGGTTTGTTTGTTTTTGTTTGTGTTCCCCATAATGCTTTAGATAGGCATTTCTTTCTAAAAAAAAAAAAAAAAAAACCTTTGTAGGTCTCTTGCTTACATAATACAGTGTCTGGTTTTGTATTTATATGGAATTTTTGTATGTGTGAATATGTGCATTTCCATCTACATGTTTTCCTTGTGCTTTCTTTTCAGCTTCTTTTTTCCTGTTCATTTCTTTGTTTTTACCATTCCTTTTTTATTATCTTATTTTATCTTACTATTTTTTAGATGTTTTGTTGTATAGTATTTTGTTTGCGTTCTGACAAATGAAGCTTTCCTGGAGATCAGAGGGTGGA
This sequence comes from Peromyscus attwateri, assembly GCA_902168425.1. Taxonomy (NCBI): domain Eukaryota; kingdom Metazoa; phylum Chordata; class Mammalia; order Rodentia; family Cricetidae; genus Peromyscus; species Peromyscus attwateri. The sequence continues at coordinate 46,441 of CABHPP010146722.1, read as the reverse complement.
GCTAGCTACTAGTTAACCACTGAGGTCAGGTAGTTGTCGCTATAGTTTTCCTGGTCCTGTCTGGCCCATGGTCAGGACAAATCTCTCTCACTCGCCAGTCCCGCAGCTGCTCAGACCCAACCAAGTAAACACACAGAGACTTATATTTCTTACAAACTGTATGGCCGTGGCAGGTTTCTTGCTAACTGTTCTTATATCTTAAATTAACCCATTTCTATTAGTCTATAAGTTGCCACGTGGCTCATGGCTTACCAGTACCTTACATCTAGCTTTTCATGGTGGCGGCTGACAACGTCTCCCTGCCTCAGCCTTCTACTTCACAAAATTCTCCTCTCTCCTTGTCCCGTCTATACTTCCTCCCTGGCTACTGGCCAATCAGTGTTTTATTTATTAACCAATCAGAGCAACACATTTAACATACAGAACATCCCACAGCAGGCAGTGGTGGCTCATGCCTTTGATCCCAGCACCTGGGAGGCTCATGCCTTTAATCCCAGCATTGGGAATTGGAGACAGGATCTTGGTCACCCTATTCAGTCTGAGAATTTATAGAGCTAAGAAGTCTCTAGTGGCTGCTACTCTACTTCTCTGATCTCCAGGCAAGCTTTATTTGTCAGTTCACAAATAAATTATCATACAACAATGCTTGTTTGTTTTTTAATGAGAGAAAGCAATAAAGATTTGGATAGGTGGGTAGGTAGGGTCTGAGAGGACTTGAAGAAGAGGAAACTGTAATCAGAATATATCGTATGAAAAAAATCTGTCTTCATAAAAAGTAGAAAAATTGTCTTTATTAGTTTAGATTTTAAATATTGAAGTATTAGTCACTCTTGAATGTCTACTGTCTGTATCCTCAAAATTCTGTTGGTTTTAATTGGGGATGATCACACACCCAAACTGCCCTGTTAAAAAACTCATGGCTCTGCCTTCAGTCTTTACATGGTCCTCCTCCAGGCAATAAAGACATTGGGATTTCATTTAGGTAAATGCCCAGTTATATTTGCCCACATACTGTGGGAGTAATTTGTGAGTTTTAATTATTCCAATTCTTTGTCCTAACCTAGCTAGTGATAATAACTTGCTTGTGAAGTTACTGTAAAGTTTAAAATAGTAAAACAAACTATGGGAAGTGTGTTGTATAGAGTAAAATTTCAATGGAAACTATTATTATTAATCATAAAGATGATCTTTTCAATTTTAAATATGTGTCTCTAATGTTCTGGAAGTAGAACATTGCTTTGTTCTCAACATTTCTTCAAGATAAAGAATGTGGAATGGATTGTTATTTAAAAATGATTAATAATTTCCTAGTAATGATTCCTATATGCGAATGACTATCTACCCTATTCTTTTAGAGAGCAAATGGTATATTTTATTTCATATGGAAAAATGTAACTCATTAGTGCTGGCTGTATGAAATGATGTGAAGAAGCATAATGAAGAGATGCTCATAGTCCAGAGAAAAATGAGGGCAGAGCTAGAAAGTGTGTCTTATAAAATGACTCACAAATAGCCAAGTGTAGATATATGTGATGCCAGGAAAAGAAAACTGATTGATCCATGAATACTGTAGAATGCTGTGTCTGCAGCAGGTAACTCCTCTTTTGTTCATGCTGTTACAAATTTTAGATATAATTGCTTTGTTCTACAGCTAGCAAGTGAATAAGTACCAGAGAAAGTATAGAACTACTTTTGTAACTTTATTGTTGACTTTATTTTCTATGTCATTTATTAACTTGGCCTTTTTCTTTGATTCTTTGTATATTCAGTTTTTATGGTATTTATTTGTGTGCATATATTCATATCTATATGCATGTTTGTACTTATAAACATGTGGGCCTTAATATCATTTAGAAGGAATCAGGACTTACATAAATGAATAAAAAAATTAATAAAATGGTTAGGAATTTCAGGATAAGCATTTTTGAGTACCTATTATCTTTTAGATACTTTCAAAATTGCTGAATGCCCTGCAGTGAACAAATGTGGCAAAAATAATTAGTAAAATGTTAGCAGCAATTAAGAGTAGGTATTAGAAGCCATAAAACAGAGTATACAGAAATACCTCTAAGTGGGCTCATTTTAATTTTCATAACAATGGGTGCCAACTGGATGAAAATAGCTTATGACTGTGTTAATATCTCTCCAGAAAGAAACATTTGCTCTCTTCAAAGTCCATTTTAATCAAGAGAGATATGTCAAATTCTTTCTCAATAGATAGAAAATTAAGGCTCCTGTAAGAAAATAGCCCTCTTACATAGAGTTTTCATTGCTATGACAAAACACCATCATCAAAATGCAAGTTGAGGAGAGAAGGGTTCATTTGGCTTACACTTCCATATAGCTGTTCATCACAGAAGGAAGTAGGACAGGAACCTGGAGGCGGTAGCTGATGTTGAAGCAATGGAAAGGTGCTACTTACAGTCTTGCTCCCCATAGGTTTTACAGCCTGCTTTCTTACAGAACCCAGGACCGCCCAGGGATGGCATCACCCACCATGACCTGGGGCCTCTCCCAACAATTACTATCTAAGAAAATGATAATTACTAATTATGGAGGAATTTCCTCATGAGGCTCCCTCCGTTCAGATAACTCCAGCTTGTGTAATTGATGTAAGATGAGCCAGTGTGATAGCTTTGTCAAGGGAACTATTACAATCATGAACCTCTGCATCTTTCTCTTGATTTTTTTACCTGTAGCACTCTTTTTTGTTTTGTTTTGTTTTTCGAGACAGGGTTTCTCTGTGTAGCTTTGCACCTTCCCTGGAACTCACTTGGTAGCCCAGGCTGGCCTCGAACTCACAGAGATCCGCCTGCCTCTGCCTCCCGAGTGCTGGGATTAAAGGTGTGCGCCACCACTGCCCGGCTACCTATAGCACTTTAAGTACACTTTTTAATACAAAGCTCTGTATTAGGAATGAAGTTATTGTATGATACTGTGGGTGACAAATTCATTTCTGTAAAACACACTTGCTGCTCTGAGGAGAGTTGCTACACAATATAAAGTTAGCTAAGGAAAAGAAAGACTATTCAACTTGTCAGCTTCTGCCTTTTCCATAAATCTATCTAAAGCTTCATAATATTGTTAGAACTAGGTCATTTTTTCATCTTGAATTTTATGATATTTGAATATTATTTTGTATTTTCTTAAAATGTATAAATAGCACAGGGCATTGTTAAGTACTTTTCACCTAATTTCTTCTACTATTAACAGCTTATATAATTATGGTACACTGTCACAAATAAGGAAGCAGCATTGGTGTGTTATACTTTACTGGACTCTAGACTCCTTTCTGACTCTCACTAATGCTGTTCACTTACCTTAGGTTCGCTCTAGTTTGCTGCAATACACTTGAACTTGAGACAGTTGGTACGAGCAAAGTCGGAATCTGCTAATTTGGAAATTATGTCGTAACTAGCTCTCAGAAAGTTACATAACAGATGTGTTTTGAACAAATAGGTTAACTAAATTAAAACCTACTTTCTTCATGTGAAAATACATTAACATTGTACATAATAGTGTTCTTTTCACAAACTATCAATGTTTATCTTCTTGAAGAGATTCCTGACTCATGTAGTAAGCCAGGAGAGGGTCACAAGAAGTAGAATGATGATAATTTTGGGCAATTAATGTATGTTAAATTCTGAATATGATGGACTAAGAAGATAATTTTTTAATCAGAAATGGGTCAAAAAGGGAAAGCTTTGTAACCCATCCCATAGAGACCCTTATTGTGAACTTCTATTTCATGTAAAACAGAAGTTCACTGACAAAGATGGAAGAAAATAAAACCTAGTGATTGAGTGAAATAAAGAAATACAAGGGAAGGACATGACTATTCCTAGGTATGATGGAGGATAAACCTTATTGGAGATAAAAGGGAGAGTGTAGGTAGAGGCAGAGGCATCTGGGGGAGTCCACAGTGGACATGGCTAAACTGATGTAGGGCCGTGTGGGGAGAAGAAAGGAAAGCAAAGAGAGGGAGGAGCCAGGTGAAGCAGCCAAGAGGCCAAAGGTACAAAAGGGGGTAAGCAAAATGTCTGGACTATATAGGGAAGATCCTCTGGGGGAAGGGCAGCCCAGGCCCTGGGCTGGAGAGTACAGGGTAGAGGGTATGATATGCTAGCCATCCCCTGTAACAGGTAGGGACTGAGGGATGCTGGGAGAACACCAAGATCAGATCCACTTTGATAAGTTAAATGGGCACTCAGTCATTTGTCCAGGGTTTGAAACTTAACATCAGGATTCCCCCAGATTGAAGAGCAGCTAGTTTTACATAAATAGGGTCCCCTGAGTTGAATGAGAAATCCTCTCTCAAAAAACAATGTAGAGTGTCAGAGGAAGGCTATTGACTTTGGCCTCTGGCCTCCATGCATTGGCAAGCACTGCATCACACACGTATACACACATATATACTACACACTAATGCTGAGAAAAAAAAGAAAAAGTAAATAAAGACAGAAAGATGATATGATGTGATACTTTAAAATGTTGCCTAAAATTCTAGAATTCCCTTAGCATTCCTCTCAAACTCAAAACAATAATCATCATAATGGGCTCCAAATTTCTCTGGCCTTCATTTTGTAAATGATAGTGATTCTTAGGTCAGAACATATTAACTACTCCAAGCTTTATGGTTATTATGTTGTAAATGAGGCTAATTTCATTTTTTATTATTCTTTCTTATATTTTGAGGTCTCTGTTGCAAATTAGGGATCATTATGATACAATGCCTTTCCCATGGAGGTGAATTACCTCACATTATCAGTTCACATAGAGTCATCACCTGTGATCTGGAGAGTCACTTGCTGGTGGTAATAACTGCATGCTTCCTGGGCTCCCAGCCACTTCATGTGACTACCTGAGGTGCAACAATGTGGCCAAAGATGGGAGTTGCACCATAGAAAGGACTTCATTGTAGCTGATTGTAGAAAAGAAATCCCTCTTTGGATCAAGATGAACATTTCTATGATAGTGGTCACACAGCAAATAGATGAAACTTTGTCCTCATTATCACTAGTGTCACTATTTTGTTAAACATTTATTTAAATACATGCAGGTGCAACTTATAATTAGGAATATGTACTGAACATTTTCACTCCATGTGATAATATAAACTGGCTTTCCTTACAAGTGAAAGTTATTATTTCAACATAGCTAATGATAATACAGGAACTACTTTCTTTGCTTTGGCTGTTCATTTTTATTCCCTTTTTATTTTACTTGATGCTGATGAAAACCTTTATTTCACGAGAATCACCCAAAATGGAACAGATACATGAAATTTCATTATACTAGAATATGTTCCTGTACCATTTTCATAGTGATCAATGTAAGTGTTCTTCTTTATTACAAAGGTTCTTTATCTTAACATGTTTACCAAAGAGACTTTATTGTGATAAATGCATTGTACATTGATAAAGACAATGTTCTTTGGAATAACCAGGGAAACTTGTCATTCATAAACGCAGTGGTAGTGAGAATCACCGTCTAAAATTCCAAGAAAGGGAAGGAATTAGTTAGTGTAATATTTGACATAGCTCTTTTAGAAAGAAGTGAAACATGACAGTGTAAAAACTAATAAATATCCATCTATTCCAAGCATTCAATTACCTCTATAATTTGGATATTAAAAAGCATTACCTTTAGACTATGTGAGGTAGATATTTTATTTGTTTTTCTTATATACCCTTGCATAATATGAATTATAATTATAATCAGTTATTATCTTTATAAAAACATACATAAAAATCATTCTTTTTACCAGTAAGTGGAGAAATTATGATCCTCTATTGGAGATGATTTCTAGATACAGAAAACTGCATCATGGTGTTCCTAAAAATATATATTTTTTACATGCAATATTGAAGAACTTATTTTCCTTGAAAATACTAACAGTTGAAAAAGAAACTTCTTCTTGACATGAGTTGATATGATATTTTAATTCATTAAACCTATATCCAGAAGGTTCCCATCATCACCATACTGAACAATGTAGTCCTGAGGAATGCTAAAATAAATTCCCTTGTCCAACGGGATGGAGTAGGTTATGATAAAGTTATATAAAGTATTATAATCCATAGCCACAATAAGACAAATGCAGAATATACTGTCCACTTTTTATTAGTGGGTTATTATTTTATTAGTGGGTTATTTGTGTACAAAATTAAGTGAGTATTATATTAGTCCGTTAAACTGCATTCACATATACAAATTTTCTCCAGATAATAGTATGTATTTACTCACAGAGTTTTGAATTAAACTAGATATGATTAAGTTCATTAAGGATAAACTTTTATTTTCAAATTATAAATATAAAGGCAGAGTTTGACTGTAGCTTATTAACAAACATGAAGAGTTCAGTAAATATATGGGGTCTAGTCAACATGAACAAAAGCTTTTGTAGAGTTTACCTACATCTTGAATCTGTTTCCATAGCTGGGAGGCAGTTTTGCTCTATGCTACTTTCACTTCATTATTTTTTTCACAATCTATAAACAAAGCATTGTTGTGATGTATTCAGGCAAGGACTCCAACTCCAGGCTATTTCTCTACTTCCTGTAATAGTATCCAACACAGAGTCAGCACTAAGTAGATGTATGGTGATTACACAGTCAGGAAAGCAACCAGGCATGTTTGGAGAAGATTAGCAGGAAAACTGGCTGCTGATGGATCTAGCCCAGAAACACAACTTACTCATGCAAACATTTACACAAGTATACCGTCCATTGGGAACTACTCCGAATGAAGAGGGAAAAAATGTTCACAGTAGTGTAATCTACAATTCTAGTTCATCTATCATGTTATATTCAAAATTGAAATTCTTATTTGCATATGAAACATTTTTAATTGAGTTAACAGAAAGCACAATACATGATCAATGATCTCTTCTTGCAAAGATAATGCATCATCTGTTAAATGTGTGAATAAGTTATTCTTGCAATATCCTGGGAAAAGATTGCTACTCATCACAGACCAGAGTCAGGTACCAGCTTAGTCATGCTTTGTGTTTAAGTAAAAATCTACTTCTGAGGACTAGATATCTTTGCAACTGTTCCTAGGATGAAAATATGCTTCCACAGTCACATGTTTATCTGAGAGCATGTTTACAAAAAAATTCATAAAATCATCAATTGTCACCAATGTAATTGCTTAGAAAACTCATCAGAAATTATGCTAATGATTTTTTATTATTTAATTTTCAAGTATTAACAATTCTATAATAGTGCTCAATTCAGTATATATATATATATATGAGTTTTGAAGTGATCCTGTATGTGCAGAGACCAAAGGGACTAAAATGTTAATGGGGAAAATAAAGGTGGCCACTTGCAAACTCTTCTCTTGCCAACTGCTACCAACAACTTGATTGGTAATGTGACTAAAAATATTATAGCTGTTGTTTATTCAAATAGTTTAGACTGCATGGATTTTCTTGGACAAAAATAAGTTTAATGTATGTTAAGTTTATTTATTTTTTAAATTTTTTTATTGGAAAATCATTTTTTAAAAATATAGTCTAATTACGGTTTTTCCTGCCTCCTGTCCTTTCAGGACATCCCCGAATCACCACTCATCCAACTCCTGGCCTTCTTTCTGTCTTTCTTTAGAAAATAAACAGGTAAATAAACAAACAGACTAGAGTAGAATAAAATAAACAAATAGAGAAAAAGAAAACAAAGAAAGAAAAATAGAAAGTGGGGCAAGGAGGGGAAGTAGAAAGGAGAGTTTGTGTTTGTCTCTTCTAAGCCCAGGAAGAACTCATTAGGCCCCCTGAGTCTGTTCAAAGGAAAGGGATAACATAGCAAGACTGACTAGACAAAGAAGGGCGAGTTCTGAAGTATTCAAACTTGGTTCTTCACTATTTCCTTATAGATCTATTCAGACAATGCAGAATGTAAGGTATTTAAGCAGTTGGCAGTTTCCACCAGTCTGTGTTGTTTTAACTGGGTCTCTAACTTATTTATGACACTATCTTGAATTATTTGTATCATTTTTGTCCCTGCAGTCGACTCATATTATTTCAAGGCTAGTCTCTGAAATCCTTAATGTTTGTCTTCAAAATAATCATTTTTTCATTTCCCAGTTGCAGACAAGGAAGTTGTGCCATTTCTTAAGGTCCACCAGGATTACATTTCTCCAGGATATTGGTAACTGCTACGGATATTGAAAGGAGCAATGCTTATAGACTTTGCTAACATTCCACACTTAAGAAAATATATTCAATGTGAGACATTCCAATTTCTTCAGCTTTATTTCAAGAGAATACTCTAAAGAGAATTTCATAAATTTTCTAAATTGAATTTAAAAAAATCTCCATTTAAAGTTTAATCCATGACTTGATGGAATAAACATTTATTGAATACCAAGTTTTGGAGAAGATGTTTGGTCTTGATTTAGCAACAAAGGAAATTACTCCAGTTTCTGTCCTTAAGGAAGAGAATAGCAGAATATCAATGATAGGGATGTAGCCAAAGTTTGAAAGTCTTGCATAACTTTGATTTGTGCTTCACATCATTGAAATGCAGATGTTGTTTTGCATCATTTCTCCCACACTGCTTGCACTTGATATCATGTCATGAGCTTTAACAATGTGGACTAAATGTTATATTGATTTTAAAATTATTTATGCCATAAATATCTTGTTTTGTCTGTAGCTGCTACTTTTATTATTGGAATGATATTTACTTGTGTTATTAAAAAGTAGAAATTACACTGTTCATGGATTTTCATTTGTGATAATAAGTTCAGACATGACCATATATATGTACATGCCTATGAATATAAAACAAAGAATAAGTATAATGGTACATGTACAATATGTTTACATATTTGCATATTATTTTATCATATAACATTCTTTTAGTGAAAGTGTTCTTCAGCATCATATTTCTCAAAGGATTTTAGTAACTGCTAAAGATATTAAAAGTAAATATAATTGTTGAGTGACACTGACTCCTAAAACTTTTTATTTTATTTTTCTGATAAGTTATGGTGCTAATTTTCCAGAGAACCATTAGTTGTTATATATGCATGTATGAACATCCATAGATATACATACACATACAAATGTAGGCACATGCATGAATGTTTGGAACATTCTTACCAGTGCATAGAGAAAACACATGGTATGCTAATGTGGAACATTGTTGATGCACCTACAGTAAGAACTCGTATCATGACTAATTTCAATCCATCAACCTGATATTGACTGGCTTACAAAATCTCTTATTGTCTCACTATTGAGTTCACATAAGTTATTTCTGTTTATTGCCACATATGTGTATTATCATTGGGACACCCATTTATGTGCTATATGGAAAATTAACTCACAAATGAAGTAAACAAACTTATAGAAAGAAGGGATGCATTATTTTGTGATTTCTAGTTCTTAATTTTGGTGTGATCCAAGAGATTCATGACTGATTATGATCTCTAATTGTTCCATACAGTGACCGGGTATGGTTGCAGAGAGGATAAAGGACCCTGAATTAGTGCTAATAAACCAATATAATATAGATATGATGTAATTTTAAAGTCTACTATGGAGCAAAGCTTATAGGAAAACTTCAAATGGTAGATTAATAGTTATTGTTAACATAATAACAGCCAAAATAAAATATTTTTTTCAGTTTAATTGTTTTTAGTTAAAATTTTACTCTACGCTATGTTTTGTAAGAGTCAAATGAAGATCCCAATTGAGATATGCTTGTTAATAATGAAAAGGCTATTGTATGCATCCTTATCACTAAAGAAAAGTCAGTCATGAAATATATATGTAAGACATTTTAAAAATAGCAGTAATGGGATCTCCTCTTACCAAAAGGAAAAAAAAAAAAAACAGGCCAGGTTGACCCGTAGTTGGTTTAAATAAAAATTGCATTTAAGAAAAAGAAGAAAACTATATCTTATGGAGAAAGATCACCAAATTATATTTTATTCTAGACTCCATTTCCCTAAATATAAACTTAAAAAATATGCAAACTGAAAGAAGCAAGCATATTCTACAAAAAGTAATTGTATCATTATCTATCCAAGATGTACTTTTGTGTTTATAAATGCATGGATAACAAGATCAAGGTGAGGAGGTTGCTACAGATGCAGAGCCATTTTTGTTCCAAGCTATAAACTTTTGGGGTTACTTTTAATAGAATCAGAGGTTACCAGTTGAAAATATTTTCCATTATGTGGAAGAAAATCAACCTTATATTGTGTGCTAGTCTGGGAAGAGGATGGTTTGGACATGGCAGGGCAGTACACTTTCCTCAGGTCTATTGTAGAGTTCCTCTGCATAGTAACACTCTTGGATCTCTCCTGTCAGCAGGACGCATGCCTCTGCAGTGGGACCATAAAACTTGTGTTTATTACTCTCATGGATTTATTAAGCTTTATTAAAATTACCTTTGAGGTGGTTTGTATTCTACAATAAGCTAAATTCCTGGAGGGAGAAAAATCCCATATCAGGAGCCAAGATAGAAGCTTCTTTGAGGCAGGAACATAGTACATATGTCAGTGGAAAGTTTTAAAATCCTGCTCTCCTCCCTCTTGTATTTCCTGGCAACAATCATTACCCTCTACATAACAGCTTTGTGTAGACACTAATGCTAGTTTCTATGGAAAACTATCAAGACTTCATAAATCCATGTGGGGATGAGGAATTAGTTCAACACATACTGACTTTGAGCTCTCCTTGTGTATATCATTCCAAGACCCATGTATTAATTCCTAAGGCTTTTGCCTACTGTCATAGCAAACTCTATATGGTATAAAGGCAAACTGTATCCTTTAGACTTTTCTCTAGTAGTATAATATTAATAGCTGTGCAACTAATAAAGAACAAGAGTATGTTCCATACAGTTCTGGAGGTTGGGAAGTCCAAAGTCTACACTGTGGTATCTGATGAGGACTACTTTCTCTTCCCGACAGAGTAGTTTGCAAGTATGTTCTCTGGAAGGGAGGCACATCTTGCCCCCATATGATGGATAAAAAAAAGATAATAAAGCAAATCTAACTTCTTTTAAAAGGATTTTAATTCATCCAGGATGGAGGGACACTTCTGCAAAATGTCCCCTCTGTGGAAAAATTCTGAGTACTGTCATATTGGATATGAATTTTAATGCATGAACATAATTTGAGGGGATATAGTCCATCATGTTGGGATAAGCATGGAGGTTGAAACATCAGGTGTCTGGTTTTATTGCATCCCCAGCCAGGAGGCTGGTGAAAAGAATCATGGTGATCCATTGATTTTCTCTCAGCTGCTCATTTTAATGCATGATGGGTCCCTGACCCAAAGGGTGGTGCCATCTTCCTTCAGGGTGGGTCTTGTCTCCTCAGTTTAACTTCTCTGAAAAATGTCCCCACAGACACAACTAGAATAGTATCTCCTAGATGATTCTAAATCCAGTTAAGTCCAAAGTGAAGATTATCCATCAATGTTATCAGCAATAATTCACTGGTGCTAGCATACTTTTGAGAGACAATGATTAGCATTCCTTAGTTCACTGTATGTGCCAGAAATCTTTTTATACTCCATTATTAAGTACTTGAATGATGTTTATTTTTTAAGAAGCTACTATGACTAAAGCCAGCATGGCTTAATAGCTCACTAATCCTAGCTCTATAATACAAGTACTGAAGATCCAACATGTTGTAACAAGTATCTCATCAGTTTCCATTTGATATATTTCTTAAATGCATGGATTACCATTTAACTTACATTAGCTAAAGAGCCATCAACCATGTACATTGTGGCAAGAGCTGAAGTATATGGGCAGGGTGAGGTTAAAGAGGATCACGTGTCTGGGGAACCTCTTTACTCTTGCAACACTATAGTTGCAGATGCTCAGGTGAGTTGCTACAATCAAGTGAAACAGAGTCTAGTGAAAATCAGGATGGTTTTGTTGCTTATTTGTTGTTGATGGCTATCTCTTGAAGTCTGAGGACTAGTAGTGTTGAGAATTGTATACTTTCAAAGCCTTTGGACTGAAATTTGAATGAAAAACGCAAGTTGACAAGAATAAAGTATCAAATATCAAAATTTAATGTGAGTGAGTCATCATTTCCTTCAATATTTTAAATCCTGAGAGTCTACACTCCTCTCAGTCCCAGAGGTCATCAGTGTTGCTGCCCTACAACTGCAAACTGTAGAAGAACCTGTCCAAACATTAAAAGACCATGAATGCTGAATTATAAATGCCATGGCTAATCTTCTCGGTGCATATTTATCCAGTTACACTCCTAAAGACCCAGGAGATAATTCTTTCATCATGACATTACAAATGTTTCATAAGGTAGTGGAAAATTGTCTCAGTCCTTGAAAGTGCTTGCTTTACTTGCAGAGGACAGATTCAATTCCCAGCACTCACACAGTGGCACAAAACCATCTGTGACTCCAATATCAAGAGTTCATATATCTTCTGATCTCTGGTTACACCTGGTGCACACATTGTATAGTACACATACGTACATGAAAGTGAAGCATCCATGGTCATAAATTAAAATAAATAAATCCTGATGGTGGATACTACAGACTGGGTACAGTGCTGAAAATGTCATGGTAAAGTCTATCTGGTGTCAGTGAAAATACAGACATGGAGAATTCATTTGGATAGACCCAATCTTCAGAAAAAGAGACCCAAGGAAATAATCATTTGCTTCAATCAGAAAGCATAATACTAAGCACATAACCATTAAACTCCAGAAATAATCCAAGTTAACTGTTTATTGCTATGGATGGTTAATTCCACCTATCTAGAACTGCACTATTATCTATGCCTTGGTTTAAGACTTTGAGTTTCAGATATGTTCACCATTATGTGCATCACAATCTAAAATAGAGAAGAAAATACCCATTCCTTTATAATTTTCTGTTTACACAATTCTCACCATTGTTAGATGATTTATGGAAATCTGATGGGAAAAGAAAACCAAAGCCTGTGTGCAGTTTTGAAGTTACTCAGTATTGTGACATGTCCCTCATAGAGCTTTATTATCAAGATGAAATAAATGGCTATGGTATACTGAGCACCTATTTCTCATATTAATTCAAACGTGTTATTAATTTTATTGTCTATTCCAAGTTTCTATTTTCACTAAAGCAAATATAAAGTAGCACTTACTTGACACTGTCAAGTATTATTGGTGAAGATAATTAGAAATATTTTGCTAAGGTTAAGAATTGCCTTAATACTTAATAATACTGAGGACTAGTAGTGTTGAGAATTGTATACTTTCAAAGCCTTTGGACTGAAATTTGAATGAAAAACGCAAGTTGACAAGAATAAAGTATCAAATATCAAAATTTAATGTGAGTGAGTCATGGTCTAGATGACCTGGTCCTTATTTAGCTAAGCACGAAACAGACGTGAAATGTGAAATAGACACAATTTATTTTGGTTTACACACACACACACACACACGTATTAATATATATTCATATATACATGTATATATCTGAATCTGTGTGCTCCTTAAATGAATAAAACAACTTAAAACTTTTCATTCAGGCAATGAACATAACTCATTTTGATCAAGGAATACGTACATTGTTTTTTTTTGTCTCTAATTTTCCTATTTTTTAAAATTTATTTTATTTAATGTAACAATATAATTCAACTTTACAGATCAGCCATGGATTCCCCCGTTCTCCGCCCTCCCGCCCCGCCCCCTCCCCCCAGCCCACGCCCCATTTCTGAAACCTGGGGCTTAGCAGAGACCCTTGGCTCAGCCTGGGAGGAGGGGACTAGACCTACCTGGACTGAGTCCACCAGGTTGATCTCAATCCTCGGGGGAGTCTTTGCCCTGGAGGAGATACATTGGTTTTTTTTAAAGGCTTATTCTCACTCAAATTTTCCTGTGATTTCTTATTGAATGACTAGAAATCTTTGGAGTTTAGATATAAATGAAGTTCTTATTATATGAGGGTTTGTTTAATCTTATTGGGCAATTAAGTCCCCCCCCCCCCAGAATTTGCTTTCTTTCTTTTCTACTCTTTGTCTATGTAACATTGAGTTCAGGAATCAAAATTTCTAAGTTCATGGTCGAGAGACAGCCCGAACTGACCCACTCTGGTGATGGCATGGCCAAACACCCTAATTGTCGTGCTAGAAACCCCATCCAATGACTGAAGGATCTGGAAGCAGAGATCCACGGCTAGGCCCTGGATGGAGCTCCGGGAGTCCAATTAGTGAGAAAGAGGAGGGTCTATATGAGCGAGAATTGTTGAGACCAAGGTTGGATAAAGCACAGGGACAAATAGCCAAATGAATGGAAACACATGAACTATGAACCAATGGCTGAGGGGCCCCCAACTGGATCAGGCCCTCTGGATAAGTGAGACAGTTGATTGGCTTGAACTGTTTGAGAGGCATCCAGGCAGATAGACCGGGTCCTGTGCTCATTGCATGAGTTGGCTGTTTGAAACCTGGGGCTTATGCAGGGTCGCTTGGCTCGGCCTGGGAGGAGGGGACTGGCCCTGCCTGGACTGAGTCTACCAGGTTGATCTCAGTCCTCGGGGGAGGCTTTGCCCTGGAGGAGGTGGGAATGGGGGGTGGGCTGGGGGGAAGGGGAGGGGGGCGGGAGGGGGGAGAACAAGGGAATCCGTGGCTGATATGTAGAACTGAATGGTATTATAAAATAAAATAAAATAAAATAAAAAAATCCTATTACTCGAAACACTAATGAGTATTTCATTGGAATTTAAATAAATGTTATCTCAATAAAAAAAAATTGTAAGTTCAAATTTTGCTCTATATTATACTGTTGACCCTTAAAGAGTTACTTTACCTCTATGGGCTTCTCTAACTGGATAATGGGAATGATGAAACTGCATATTCATGCTGCTGGTAATATAGCCAGTACTTGAAATATACTCAAGGTAGTGCTATAAAATGGCCATTCCAAAAGTTACAGCTTTTTTTTTTTTTTTTAATTCTGGTACCTACTGATAACATAAAGATAAAAATGAAATAACTTGTCGTCTCCAGAAAGAGAGGTCCATGGTTTACTGGTGATCAAGTTATACTGTATGTATGTACCAGTCTGCAGATGGATAGGAGAATAGGAGGAAAGTCTCAGTCAATACCGAGATATTGAACAAGGCTCTGCAGGAAGCATTCCTGCTGGAAACCATGATGAATGAAAGGATACGTGCTCTAAACAGCAAGAAACAGAAGGCATTCCTATTTCTTCTTCTTGGCTTTAGAATATCAAGGAGTTTATTGTTAACTCCTTGTTTTAGGGAATCCATTTGCATTTAAAAGATAAATCATCACCACAATGTATATGGTTAGCCTAGTTTATATAGTGCTAGTTGGAAATGACTTTCCTTATGTACCAAATAGGCATTGGTGCATTTAACCTTTTAGGTTCATATATATACAATAGAAATTTCCTAATTTTTCCACATGTCAGAATTGAGTTCATTATTCTTAGCATATTTGTGTTAAATATCGTCTGCTAACAAAGAAAATGCTTGTTAACTTTGGCAAGCTAAACAATATTTCACAATGAGATATTTGAAAAAAGTCAGATATGTCTCTATCATCATGACCACTTGTGGTGATATATTGTGTATCCTAATAAAATTTGCCTGAAGATCAGAGAGACAAAGAACAAGCCACTGCCACGTCTCACCTCACCAACTCCTCAGTCTGAAAAGGCCTCAGTTGATAGGCCTGTAGCTGAATGCGCTTCCTCAGCCAAAAAAGCCTCTGGCTGAAAGGGGTGCTCCTGCGGAAAAGCTTTTAGTTTCTGTCTCCTCACACCTTATATATCTGTTCTCTGCCCAGCCACCACTTCCTGGGATTAAAGGTATGTGTGCTTCCCAGTACTGGGATTAAAGGTGTGTGCCACCACTGCCTGGCTCTGTTTTCTCTCCTAGACTGAGTCAATCTCATGTACTCCAGGGTGGCTTTGAAATCACAGAGATCCAGAAGGATCTCTGCCTTCTGAGTACTAGAATTAAAGGTGTGTGTCACCACTGCCTGGCCTCTATGTTTAATCTAGTGGCTTGTTCTGTTCTCTGATCTGCAGGTAAATGTTATTAGGGTACACAATTTATCACCACAATGACTGTTCTGGTGAAGATAGTATTTTCTTGTGATCGTTCATAGTTTATCTGTGATTATAAAGTCACAGACAAATATATGCATAGAAAATACTCATACAATAGATTCTCATTTGTTCCTTTTGCCAAACTGAAATTGTACTACACATAGTTTGTTATTTAAACTTCACAGTACACCCCTGTGTTTCCAGTGTACTGAATGTTTAGACTAGAAGAATCTATGCTTTGACTTAACTGATTTTCTATTTAATTTTTGTCTGTACTATCAAAGTTTCTGAATGGCAAGTAAAGAAAAATTATTAGTAAAGCCAACTGATAACATTTCAAAGATGAGAAAAACCATATTTGACTATAATCTTTCTGTTTGGATACATTGAAATAGTTTTAAGTTCTTCATAGTTTCTCAGGTACTAGGAGTCTGTGTATTCAAACTATGCCTCATACACTTAAGTCTGGAAAACTATAAATAAGAACTGTAAGGAACAAATTATAATTTCTGAATTTTTCCAGATTCTCCACTCAGTATTATTAAACAGCTAATTTGATTATCTTCAGTGTTACGTAACTTTTTTTAACAGAGTTCATACCTTTTCAATGATGTCATTTGACCCACTTTATCGGAATATGACTGATAGTTACGAGACAATATCATCAATATGTCAAATTGAAAAGGTGTTTAAATATACCATTGTATTATTTTTATCAGTGAATGTTGATAATATATATTACAATTTGGCTATATAATATAGGAATTTTTGATATAGGGATAGAAATATGCAGATGTCCTTTGTCCACCATTTTTTTGAGCTCCTAAATTAAAATAACATAGAAATAAAGATTATCAAATCCATACATCATATAGGATATTACATATTAAAATTTTCCAGTAACATCAAAGATTCAGGTTAGTGTAAAATACAGGAAAATTGAATAACTTTGGAATCCTCTTGTTACTTGTAATACTTTTATTTTTTGCATTAATATGTGCTTATTGATGTTATAAGTTTTATTTATTGTGTACATGTGAGCTAACATGTTTCAAGTCATCTGTGGAGGCTGGAGGAGAAATTATGGTATCTCCTTTTACTATGTAGGTTCTGGGTTTGATTTTCAAGTTTGGCAGCAAGTAACTTTATCAGAAGGTATATTTCTTTACATTGCATATTCATTTTTTAAGTTACCATGCAACATAAAGAATTTTAATGAATTTTATTATGGAAAATTCATTTACATAAGTCATTGGAGTTGTTGGTATTCATCCCTATCTCCGTACAACTTCTTCCTCCCATTTGCTTCTTCCCAACAAAGGGTCTTCCTTTCTGCTCTCCTGTCACTTGAGTTCTACTACCTCTCTGCTCCTCTACACTCTCTGTTCTCTTCCTTCTTCTCACGGTCGCTTTTCTACTTTCATAACACACACACACACACACACACACACACACACACACACACACACTCACACACTCACACGCATTTTAAATCTAGATTCTACAAATGAGAAAACATAAGCAGCATTTACCTTACTAATTTGGCTTATTTCATTTTCCATCTGCTTTCTTGCATATATCACTAGTTCATTTATTTTTATAACTGAAAAAATTACATGGTGTTAATACATCACATTTTAGTCAGCACTGCATCCTCATATGGACAGATAGCCTGGCTATTTTTCTTTTCTTATCCATACTATACATGAAATATAAGATATATTTTGTTCTTCATTTAAGATAAAGACATTAAGTATACTTGCAAGCATATCACTATACAAAAAAAGGAACTACTGCTTTCTTGAGACATCTAAACTTCATAGAAGAATTATTACACAGCTTTTATAGTTTATACCACTTTGAGTATCCAAATATTCTAAATTCACATGTACTGAGTATATGTATCTGGGGTGGGTCTTAAATAGACAGATGAGTAGATACATAGGTATGTGTATCTACATGTATAGAAGTCTGGGTTTCAAACAAACACCCACTGGTTAGATAATTCTACAGCTGAGGATACTCCTATTGAAGCATTTCAGTACAAATTCTAGGTTTTCTGTCATTAGTCTGTTTATCAAAAGGTTTGTCCTCCACCTAATTCCTTTTTTCTGGAAAACATCCCCAGCAGGCATTTGAGCCTGAACCTCAGGGTTTCTCTGTGTAGTTTTGGTGCCTGTCCTGGATCTTGCTCTGTAGACCAGGCTGGCCTTGAACTCACAGAGATCCACCTGGCTCTGTCTCCCAAGTGCTGGGATTAAAGGCATGCGCCACCACTGCCTGGCTCTAATCAGGATTCTTTAGTAATATTTTCAATAACATAAAACATCTGCAAGTACTCCATTAAAAAAAAAAAAAACCTGTGTTCATAGGAGACAATAAAAGACTGAGATACACGACTCTAGTTTCAGAAGGTTGTGCTGTTTCGTCTTTAACATCCAAATGACTGTGGTCTTGAGTTTTGTATCATGACTTCTTTCTTTCTTTAAATAAATTCCTTAAGGATGTTTAGGCCACAGACGATGTAAACTTCTGCAGCCTGTACTGTGGCTGAATAGACCATTGTTGGTGTATAAATCTCCCTTGTATCTAACTTGAACACTAAGCAGCCTCAAACAACAAACTCCTCTGCCAGATTCTCCAGACTTTCCCCTCTGGAGTGAGAGTCCTACTCTGTCATTCTCAAAGCCATAGGTTCTCCTTGGATTGTGTCTAAATGGACACGTTTATCTCAGCAATTTAGCATACGAACCTCATGGGTAAAAGACAACTAGAATTATTTTCAACAACAGTGAAATGAGAGAGAGACTTACAGAAGAAAGATTTGGTAACATTCTTTTGCAGTCAAATAGTAACATCAATGTTGCTTTTAATACATTTAAATAAAATGTTAGCTAATAGATTCATAAAATAATTTTTAAAAGAATTTTATTTATACAGTAAAAACAGACATACTGAAAAATAGAATAGAACATAGAGCCCAGAAATAGTCTAATGCATTAGTGGTCAATTAATTTTTGACAAAATTGCCATATATATTCAAAGCAGAAAAAGGTCTCTGTCCAACTAATAGTGTTGGACATAATTAATTATTAATGCTAGCAGAAGAACAAAATTGAATCCGAGTCTCAGCTGGTATACAAAAATAACTAAAAATTTTCAAAGAATAATACTAAGACTTAAAGAAGTCAAACTGTAATTCAGGACAAAAGCTCTAGGGAATTGGTGTGAGCAGGATATTTTTAATATTATAGACACTTACTGGAGAAGGTATAATGAAAAGTGAAGTCTTGTACACTGTTGTGATTACTTAAAACATCATGAACAATCCTTAAACATTAAGTGTTTTAATGGGCTCAAAATTAAAGACAACAAAAGCAAAAAATGAACAAATGTCTCTACTATAAACAAAAGTGCTTCTATACAGCCAAGGTACACATCAGCAAAGTGTAGACTCTCTACAAAAAAGGAAAACCTTTGTAGGATAAACACTTGATAGGGGTTAATACTCAAAATATGTAGTTCAAACTCAAGAAAAATAACTTTATTTTAAGTATGTAAAGGATATAAATGAATATTTCCCTATAAATACATAAAATGAACAAAAGAGTGTATGTTTAACATGACAACCATCAAAGGAATGCAAATTAAAACCACAGCCAAGTTGGCCTCAAACTTGTGATCCTCCTGCCTCTGCCTCCTTCAGCAAATGTTAGAAACATCACCCTTTACAATAGCCACAAATAACATAAAATATCTTAGGGTAACTCTAACCAAACAAGTAAAAGACCTGTAAAAAAAGAACTTTAAGTATTTGAAGAAAGAAATTGAAGAAGATATCAGAAAATGGAAAGATCCCCCATGCTCTTAGAAAGGTAGGATGAACATAGTAAAAATAGCAATATTACCAAAAGCAATCAATCTACAGATTCAATGCGATCCCCATCAAAATCCCAACACAATTCTTTGCAGACCATGAAAGAACAATACTCAACTTCATATGGAAAAACAAAAAACCCAGGATAGTCAAAACAATTCTCCTGGAGGCATCACCATCCTGGACTTCAAGCTTTACTATGGAGCTATAATAATAAAAAGAACTTGTGGTATTGGCATAAAAGCAGACACCTGGAACAATAGAATCAAATTGAAGACCCTGACATTAAACCCTAATTTTTGACAAATAAGCCAAATTTGTACAATAGAAAAGAGAAGGCATCTAAAACAAATGGTTCTGACTTAACTGGAGGTTCACATGTAGAAGACTGCAAATAGATCTATATCCATTGCCATGCACAAAATTCAAGTCCAAAGACCTCAACACAACTCCGGTTACACTGAACATAGAAGAGAAGTGAGAAGTAGCCTTGAATGCATTGGCACAGAAGACCACTTCCTAATTATAACACCAGTAGCACAGACACTGAATGCAATAATTAATAAATGGGAACTCCTGAAACTGAGAAGTTTCTGTAAGGTGAAGGACACAGTAAATAAGACAAAACAACAGCCTACAGAATGGGGAAAGGTTTTTACCAACCCCACATCTTACAGAGGGCTGATCTCCAAAATATATAAAGAACTCAAGAAACTAGACATCAAAATAACAAACAATACAATTAAAAGATGGAATACAGATTTCCAAAGGAAATCAAAACCAGCATGCCAAAAAGGAGCTGCATTTCCATGATCACTGCAGCGTTATTTAAAATCAAACCAAGTGGCCATTTGATAAATCGGTAAAGATAATTCTAAATAAATAATATTCACAACGAAATATTATTTGTCCAGAAAGTATAGGAAATCATGTTATTGGTCATACCATGATGAGCCCTGAGGACATTTTATTAAGTAAAATAATCAAGTCATAGAAAGACAAATATATCATACATGTGGGAACTCAGGACTTTGAATATCCTTAACAATTAAAATGAAACAAACAGAAAACATTTAAAAGCTATTGAATCACATGAACAGGCTGAGATACTGAACAAGCAGCCTTTTGGTTTGCACATGGGTTAATTCCTGATGAAGTTTTTCTTTACTTTTAATTTAATGAACACTTTATGATTTGACTGTGAAGTTTCCCCCTTCACATTATACAAGGAAACAAACATTCACTATTGCTCTGAGACTCTAGAGTAAGGTCTTTCAAGGAATGGGCACAGCCATGTCCTGAGATCATGGCTAGTGAGAACTAATATGTTGTGATGGTGGTGCTTTTTCAGCACGTTATAGAAGTTTACATAGTGGACATTCGGCCTCTGAGAGGCAGCATCACGTGTGATATCTGTGCCCAGGTTGTTATCCAATCTGGTTGTTTCTTGATATACTCAGAAGTCTATAAGCTCCACAATCATAGTCCCACAATGCTCCCATCATTGTATCTTCCCATTGAGTTTCTTTAGCAATGTGTTTTATTACAGTGATGAGTTAGTTAACTGATATACTCATACACAATAAAATTCATTGAATCAATATTTTTAAGGGGAAAGTTTATTTGGACTCATAGAGGGGGATTACTGTTCATCATGACAGGGGTGTCTTGTTAACATTATATATAGAGTGGGGATGCTGGTCCCATTACATTGGCAATCCAAAAACAGGATAGATAAAGGATGGGACTAGGGTATAAAATTTCAAGGATTGCTTCTTTTTTAGATTCCACTTCTGAAAGACTCTACAGTCTTCCAAAATAGTGTGCCAAGCTGATGACCATGTTCAAACAAAAAATATTCTGGAGACAATTCACATTCAAACCACAATGCTTACCAGGGCTTACAGCTTTGAAAACCCTACTTACTATTCCAGAGAAGGCAAATTCCTAGTTAGAGAGTCTGTTCCATTTTCAGCATGCCAACTTCCACCCCAAGAACACTTCCACCTAGGATGCCTGTACCCTCAACTACTAACTGTATTAAATTTACTATATCTAGGCACTAAGCCTTCCCAGAATTATTCCCCCTCTCCTTAAGTTCCCCTCTCCAGCAATAAGGTGAAAAAACTAGAAACTATTAATTCCTCTGCTTAACACATGAGCAGGCTATGCCCAATTAGTTCTCACTAGCCATGATCTCAGGACATGGCTGTGCCCATTCCTTGAAAGACCTTACTCTAGAGTCTCAGAGCAATAGTGAATGTTTGT
The DNA here is from genome assembly GCA_902168425.1 of Peromyscus attwateri. NCBI lineage: Eukaryota > Metazoa > Chordata > Mammalia > Rodentia > Cricetidae > Peromyscus > Peromyscus attwateri. Next base: position 24,240 of record CABHPP010146722.1, on the reverse strand, counting down.
TTCCTTGTATAATGTCCTTCCTTTATTGAATAATGTTTCCGTTATTCAAGTCGACTTTTGGTGTTGTTCCCTTCATTTGAAGTTAATCTTATTTTATTGATTATAGCTTGTTGGTTTAACCATATATCTCTATGCTGTGCCTGAAAATGCCCTCAAATCAAAACTCCTTTCTTCTCCCTGGAGCTGTCTTTTAAATCTAGTTCATATATCATCTCCCCCGTGTGGCCTTACAAGGCACACCAAATAACTCCTTCCTTTGAGAGCATGTGGCTTGTTTATTATAGAACTTAAAAGTCCAAGTCACTGGCAGGCTTCCTTATTACTTAAACCCAAGCACCTTTTTGAAGATAATTTCTCTTGATTTTGGAATCCATTATCTCTACCAAGAGGCTGGTTTATAGGAAACACTCAACTAGAAGTCACTGAGTATTATTTGCCTGTATAGACCTATGGGATGGAGCTACAGCTAAACTCTAAAGGCAGCTCCACTAGACTGAATTACTTCAAGACTAGAAGAGCTACAACTTCTACCATTGGATCTGCACTCTTACTCCTATCACCAAAGATCACAGTTCCATGCTGATTCAGACGGCAGGTAAAGGACAAATGTATTGATGAGGAGGGAAATAGTAGAAGGTAAAGAGGCATGTAAGGAAAAACAGACTATTGAGGAAAGGGAGGTTAAGAATGGGAGAGAGAAAAGTGAACAGAGGGAAGAAGAACATAGTGCCAAAGTTGGGTTCAGCATTTGCCCCAGGTCAGTGCTTACCAGATGACATTCCTGAGTTCTGCAAGTCTATGTCACAAAGTCATGGAGATGAAGTTGGAATCTTTAAGAGACTGATGATGTGTGTCAGTCTTAAGTTGATTTAATGCCCATCCCAACCAAACAGAAATTCAAAATCAGGGAAAATCAGTTATATACCTAAGTCACATATCCAAGGCTCACAGAAAAACCACAGACTCCATTCCTGGCATCCTCCTATGTGTTTCAGGCCAATCATCAGTGAATCAACATCCAGAAGCATAATTCCTCAAACAACAAAATAGTCCATCAATCGCTGTGGTGAAACACAAGTTGTAGGACTTAGCTCTTCCTTTCCCAAACCTTATCACATGCCTTGTCACTCTCCACAGATACCCTTGATGTCTCCTGTGGCCACGGTGGAAACTCACCTGATGTTCTTGTGGTGCTATACTAGACGCTGTATAGTCACAGCATAAGTGAAGAGTATAGATTACCCTCCACATCTAGTGCATCCTCATCTGACAAGGCCTATTTTAACACACACTGAGCTACCTGAATACATTCACAGGACAACTAACTATAGGCCTGGCCATCTCATGACATGGGACCAGTCTACCTTCTAGTCAAGGAAAAAAAAAAGAAGCTAGCATATAGATAACTTTTGATGCCCATCCTAGCCTAACTTCAAACTCATTGTTTCTCATTTTTAAAATAATTACTTTTAAATATGGAAAGTTATATACATTTATATAGTGCATATTGCTCATATCTGTGAACCACTTCCCTATTTTCTATCTTTCCCAACTGCCTCCAATTGTATCCCTTTCCTGTACTCATGTGATTAAAAAATATTTTTACATTAACCGTCTCTGAGTTCAATTAGTGCTACCAATATGCACACAGGTGTGTGGATACCCTACCACCAGCAATCTACAGACTCATTAAAATCTTCATTAAATTTCAAAAGCAATTCTTCACAGAAATTGTACAAAAAAAATTAAATATGGAAAAACAAAGACCTAGGATAACCAAAACAATCTTTAACATAAAACAAACAAATAAAAACAATGTTAGAGCTATCATCATCTCATTTTTCAAGTTATAATACAGAGATATAGTAATGAAAACATCATGGTCCTAGCATAAAGACAAAACAGACACATTTATCACTGGAATAGAATTGAGGACCCAAACATACGTACATTCTGAAGTTTCATAAAAAGGCCAAAATCACACACAGGAGAAAGAAAAGACAGCATTTTAAACTAATTTTGCTGGTTAAATTGGACAGTTCTCTGCTGAAAATGAAAAGAGACCTTTACCTCCCAACCCTAAATAAAACTCAACTCTAAATAGATCAAGGACTTTATCATAATCTGACAGAGGATAAAGTAAGGAATATAACAATTACAGGTACAGGAGAGGACTATCTGAATAATTCTCCTGTAGCACAAGAACTAAGACTAATGCAAACTCACAAAATTATAAATGCTTATACAGAAAAGGTAGTTGTCAATAAAGTGAAGGGCAGTCCACAGGATGGGAGAAATTTTTTTCCAGGTATACACCTTGACAGGATACTTCTTTACAAAGAATCTAAAAAATAAATGTGAAGAAAACATCAAACCCAGTTAAGACACAGCCTATGTGATTGAACAGAAAGTTCTCAAAGCTCAAAATGTAAACAGCTATTAAACACTTTGAAAACTGTTCAACAGTCTAAACTGTCAGAGAAATGCAGATTAACACCACTTTAACATTCCACCTCTGACCAGTTGAAGTCACCATCATCAAGAAATCAAATGACCACCAATTCTGACATGAATGTAGGGAAAAGGGAACTTACAGAGCTAGATAGAACAAGGATTTCCTTTTTAACCAGTTTTGTTTCGACCCAGTTGCAAGTAATACTTATAGATTTTCACAGAAGATCAAGGAAAAAACTGCCATACAGAACTTGGCATACTTCCATGTTCTTTCTTAAAGACCCTAATGTCCTTCACAAAATTCACACATTATAAATACTCTATTTTCCCAAAATTTCTGACAGAGTAAGTGGTTTGCTTTTAGTGATTTCCAAACATTTTTTTTTCAAATTAAAAAATTTTCAACTTACTTCCTGGAAAAAGTAAAAAATAAAAATGTTAGAGAGTATTTGAATGTCTATATAAATGGATTTATATCATTCTGATACTGTACAAAAATATTCTAATTTGAGACATAAGAAATATATGACAGCAGCTTCCAAGTCCACACAAGTTCAGAGTTACCAAAATAATCACTAATAAGAAATCTTAATTGTTAAATTTTAATTCTTTAATTTGTTAATTTTTAATGGAGATATTTTATTCTCACAAAGGACTAAATCACTTCATTAATGATTTTAAAGAAACGTAATCACACTACAAATAGCATTTTATTTTATTATCACCCAAGCTTTGATTCAAGCTGGTGATTTGGAGGTGAAAATTCTACCTGTTATATTACTGCTTACAACAATATTTCTAGTTTGTTTTCCATCTTTATGTTTAACAAGAAGTGTCATAGACTATTATGTTTATCCTTAAAAGCTATGTTCTATTGCTACTGTATACTTCCTATGTTCATATAAGTGAAATATGGCAGATGGTATAATATTAGGGTTTCTATTGCAAATACTCTTTCGTTTGTCCAGCTTAGAAAGGTTCACTTGGTACTCCATGAAGCAAGCCATTCTGCCTGCCAGCTTACCTCGAAGATCTAGAAATAATGAACACTTCAGGCGCTGACCTCCAGCAATGTTCTCTCTGATTTGTTCCCTTTCACAGCACACTCAGGTTCTGCCCCATTACTTACCATGCATCAGTTCTTCTCATGAGTTTCTCACAAAATGGAGAGGTGGGGAGAGAGGAACAAATAGAACAGATGATGGATTTTCAAGTCATAGAAAAATTGCTTTGAAATTTAAAATCCATAACAACTCTGTATGAGGGGCAGACACCATAGTTTCCTCCTGCCCTCTGTGATTCAAGTATGCATCTGTTGCTTTGTTACCTAGTGTGATCTTGACTAGTATAAAACCTTGTGGTCTGCATGAGTGCATTGTTTTAATTTAAATATTCACACCTGTTTCTGGTATGCTCCTACTGGAAAGCCAATTGTGCTATGTAAACAGATAATATAATACTAACTTTGACAATTACTAAATTCAGTAGATCTTTGTTCTTTTGTTCCTTAACAATGCTTTTAAAGCTTCAAAATAGGAAAGTAACCACTTCCCAGCATATATTTACTATGTTGTAGGAACTAAAATATTGTCTTGCCTGCTTCCTCTCTCCTCTGTTTCTGTTACACATGTATCCTGCTTTCCAAATTGTCTGTTCCTATAATTCATGATTATCTTCAAGAACTGGAGTGGATTGAAGGCAGTAAAATCAGGTGATTCAGTTCCTCTGCAGCATTAATAAGAATAAATTCTCATTAATGAGAAAAGCACAGCCATGTGTATCTGTGATTTCCTCAGGGATTTCTCTCTCAGTTATTCATAGTAAATCTTTTACCTGCTTCTAATACTTTACAATTTATACTTATTTTTGAGAATCTCATATATGCACACAATGATATATTATATCTGCCCCCAAATTCCAATGCTAACTCCTATTTGACTTCCAACATGTCCCCCTTCCAACTTCATGTCCTTCTTGTCATTTTTGATAAGCCACCAAACTCAATTAGAGCCTCCCAGATCTGCATAGGAGTGGGACCATTCACTGGTGTGTGGGAGAATTACCAGTGGCCTCATCCTCAAGTAGGAATTCTAGTTTTGCTAAAAAGCGGCCCTTCCTTTTCCTGAAGAGCAAAACTACATGGCTGTTTTAGTGCCTAAAAGCAAGTAATATGTAGCTCATGTAAAGCAATGTTTTAATCTTAAGAACTAAATACTACAGAAAATATTATCATGACACTTGTCTATTTGGGGACCTTTTAATAATAGACATGAACAATTTTTTTAGCATTGTTTTTCTTTTTTTTTTTAATTCCCCAACATACTCTGCTAGAAATAAATCTGTTCAAACAATTACGAAACTGAGTGTGATAAATTAATTGAAACCATATTTCCAGGAGGGGAGTAAAATGAGATCCAAACTCTGTGCTTTATAGAAAAGATAAGTCTAAAAGGTAATAAGAGCAATCAATCTTAAAAATGGTAAAAAATGAGGAATTAGAGATCAATCTGTCAAAAAACTTGTGTTAGAAGGAAGCTGTGGTTATGGTCTTTTTTCTGAGAAAAGAAAAATCCAATACTATAAATTTTTCCTGGTTCTTTTTTTTTTTTCCCATGCAACCATTGCCAAAGCATCCAATGAAGTGCAAGCATAATGGTGCTGATGGGAAAATGGGGAAACAGAATGGAAAGATAAAAGATAGTTCAAGTCCCACAGGGCAACACTGAAGACAATGAAGGGTAAATCCATAGTATGCTCATTATCCAAGCATAATAAATAGAGAAGTGGGTGGAAAAAAGTACTAAAGATAAAGAATAATTCTTTGTTGTTGTTGTTATTTTGCTAGAAAGGGTTTCTCTATGTAGCCTTGGCTGCCCTGGAACTTGCTTAGTAAACGAGGCTGGCCTCAGCCTCATAGAGATCTGCCTGCCTCCGCCTTCCAAGTGCCAGGAATAAGGGTGTGTGTGCATCACCACCACCTGGTTAAGAATAATTGTAAAGGAAAGATAGAAAAAGTTAATTTGAAGAATGTATTGAAATACATATTTTATAAAATGGGCTGTGTACGTATAGTGAAATAATTTCCACAATTTATGTTGATTTTGACTATATATAATTAAGAAAGAAGAAACCTGCTATCAATTTTTGGCTATCATATATAGTTGAGAAATATGTGGAATTATCAAAAATGATGATATCAGACAATATCAATACCTGTATATGAAGGCACTATTTATCATGCTGTTAGAAATACATTATTTCCCATCTCGGGCACATTGTCAGTCTCTGAGACACAGGTATGTTATTATGGTACTTAGTGAATTTTAAAGTCAGGAAATAACGTCTAAAAACTAACATTTCCCAGATATAATGATGCCAAAAGTATAGGATAAATTGACCCATTTAAACGTATGTACCCTCGCTGACTAGCTTATATAGTTCAACCAAAGAAGGTATTTCCTCTACTCTCCAATCAGAGCCATTGTGCTTCTTTCTGTTCATTTTTGAAATAAACCACTAGTCTCTGGTATATTTAACCATCCTATTTTCATCAAATAGTCCATAATTAGAAGTGATTGTACATTTTGCAAATAAAGTAAAAAAAAAAAATCTTGATGCATGTTTTGTAATTACTAAGTCACAAAGTAAAGTGGAGTTCCTGTTATCTCTGTAGACAACTGAGAGTTTGCACCGTTCACATACCAGTGAGGATGATTTCCTAAGAATTTTGCAACATTCATTAATCTGTTCTCTGTGTGCATTATTGTCACTTTTGGTCTATGCCAAAACATGTTCCCCATAAATTGCTCTTTGATTATTGCTTGAAACATGTAGCAATCTCCCATCTCTTGAAATCTTGATTTCTTAGAGTAAACATGTTCCTTTATTTTTAATATCTTCAGTCTGAGCTTTCACCGCATTACTGTTGTACAGGATGCTTGCCTCAGTAAAGGGCTGACTGTAGTTTGGTGGGAGAGCCAAACTTCTTCCTCCATGCCAGGGGCAAAATGCTTTCTCCCATGAGGCCTGTCATCTGACCTTCAACAGGTTGATTATGCCCTTTGCAGAACTTCTCTTGGAAATAAATTCTATGTGCATTGTGTCAATAAATTAAATTTACCTTTTAATTTTTTATCTTTTCTACAAAACTATCTTTCATGAAGGACCATATCTTCATTCTATCAATCATCACTTTGTGATATTCTGTAATACTATAGACACTTGGATGCTTGTAAAAGGGAGAATGTCAGGTAAGCAGGAAATATTAATATTTATGTCCCTTGAGAAGTATTTTGTATACACTCTGTTAGAAATTCATGTTAGGATTAGCATGAATGAGACAAATGAAATGGGGAACTTATCATTCTAAAGACTTGTTAATAGGTGAAATTTCCATCCTGAATATTTTTTGAAATGAAAATTAATAATGTTAAAAATCAATATCACTTTTTTTTACACTAGAATGGAATTTTGATTATGAGAGCATGGCAACACTTGTTGATAGATTAGTACTCAAGACCCATTCTAGAATACGGAATTTTGTTCCAGGGAATCTCTAGTTTACACAGAGAAAAACAACCTTCAAAAGGAATTTCTTCCTCTTTCCCCAACTTCCATGATTTTGGGATAAAATAGATAACTGATGCAGAAACTTGGTAAAATATAGGGTTGACACAATTAATCATTGCATTAGTTAACACTTATATTCAGTCTTTTCCAACTATTTTGAGTAATCAAATTAAAGATATATTGGGCATTCCTCTGCATTCCCTGAAACAACAACAACAAAACTAGAATACAAAACAGCTATTTTCCAAGAGTCAGGCAGTCTATCCAAATTTTCCTCTCTGGACACTAAGAAACAATAATATAAGGTGCAAGAATTTTAGAAATCACATGTCCTGACAATGTTCAATAGCTCCCAAGTCAATATTCTACAAATAAAATTTGAGATTTAGTTTAATTTAAAATTCAGTCTTATTTCTCAGTATTTCTCTTAAATATGCAACTACAGAAATATCTCCTAATGATAAATCAAGGAAATGTTTAAAATACATGTTATTTATTTAAAACTGTACATTATAAACATAAAATTTAAATTATTCAAATCATTTTAATGTTTTTGGAAATAAGTCACTATTATGAATTACAGAAAATAATTCAAAAATATATGACTTAAAATACCACATATTTTGGTTTTCAAGTTTATTGCAGAGGACCTGGTATTCATTCCAAATTATTATATATTTCTACCTGATTACAATACTTTTCTCTTTGTTAAAAAAATTACATGTTTTGATCATGGTTTTTCCTTCTCCTACTCCTTTCAACTCCTCTTTGATCAACTGGACCTTCAAATTTTCTCCTTTCTATAAAGAAATCCTAATTCTAGAGAGCTGATAGAAAACTGTAACTTTTTGTACTATGATGTACATATATTGTTAAACCAGAAAATAGATTATTGTACCTCATTTTGAAAAAAGTAATGAAATAAGGCATAGGTTCAAGGGCACAGCAAGGGAACAATATAGGACAAAGTATGACAAATATTTATGCTAGTTAAAATATGAGATATTAACTTGGTGACTGGTACTTAGGGTAAGCTAGGAAACTGACAGCAAAACTCTACAGTATGGATATGGAATGGAACATTCCAGGTAGCCCCAGAAAGACCCAGATAGATAAGAGTCTTCTCAAAATCTCAACAAAGAAGAATTCTCAATAACTAATGCTTCAGACTGTCTCGGTGCCTCTAGCTGTGGCCCCTGTAACTACAACATTAGCTTTCAGATGCCAAACTGATTCGTCCGACTGTGCAACAAGCACATTTCTTAACATTTCCTTTGTATATATAAAATTGGAAAAGATAATAGTATCAAATTGCAGGATTACAATTTAGATAAATGAATTAATGTTAACACACTGGACAGACATTCACCACATGTATGCATTTTAAGTATTGTTATTATAACTGGACTCATAGCTGTATAAAATAACCAGATCCCCTTCCTTGGAAATATAAAATAACTATACTCAATGAAGAAAACTGAGTTATGTAATCTCTAATGTAATAAAAGTTCAAGTATCTATTATTCTTTGAATAAATATTCTAAATGAAAACATTGCCTTTTGTAGAACTGGAAATGTACAATAGAATGAGCTGGATTATGGAACTGTATTAGTTATTAGCATAGAGAGTTCAGGAATCATCTACTATTGTGAATTGGGTAGATCTAAAAGTTTATATTGTTGACATTCTCTACATAAAGATATGAGGAAAAATGAATAAACACAATTGATGTTCTGCCCCTAAATTTCTCCTTATTAAATACTGGTTATATTACTATATATTATAAAATAAGCTGGAGGTAATAGCTATGCATCAATTTATCTTTACATTGCCAACTCAGTAATAACTGTTATTTTCTTTTTCTCTAAATCTTACAGTGATAGACCAATAACTCTTGCAGTTGGGGATGAGATATTTTACATGGATGCCAGTGTGAAGCTAAATCAACTTACTGAGAGAAAACAAACAGAAATGAATTGCTACAAAACCAATTTCCCCAAAGAAAACCTATCAAGTCACTTTGCCATTGAGCTAACTCAAAATGACAATGAAGCTGACCACTGCCGAAAGTCAAGCTAGCTCGTTTTATAAATTTTTTTATCTGAATCACTCACTGAAATTTTGCAAGATAATATTTGACCCAATGCACTTTCTTAATTATGGAAGAAAATGCTCTTTGATTTTTAAACATCTCATTTACAAATTTCACTATCTGAAAATTGAAATTTTGATTCAAAACCTTTCAAAGGACTTTAAAAGCTGTTTAGTGAGCTTCTTGTATATATATTGTGACAGATGACTCAAGATAAAAGTGGAATGCTTCATATATAGTCATCTTTACAGCATGCCATTTTTGTTTTGTTCATACTGATGAAGGACCACAGCATTAGATCAGAGATTTTATTAGACATTTGACAAAAGAAAACAGAAAATCAGAGCGTAAAAATCTGATTTTCTTCCCATAGGAGATGCAACAGTCTCAAGTTGGAAAACGTATTACCTTCTAGACAATCTTTGGAAACCAATCCACTCCCCCCCCCCAAATTCAGAAGATAATATGAAAGACAAAATTATTCAGGAATTATTTACCAGGGAAAACATTGCATTATTAAATTACATCTAGAGGTCTCAATCCATGTGATAATAATATGATACATTATAGATAATTTACTTGTACTTTAATGAATCATCCCAGTGGGAACTTGTACATTTTAATTGGTCAAACTATATTGTGTGGTGCAAATGACAGCTTGTGATATATAATCTGAAAAAAAGTATGTTTTTAAAGCTATAACTGTTTAAATAATAAAGTTTGAAAATAAAATTGATTAACATTAATTATAGCTAGGGTTCTGGTCAATAAATGTGACGTTACCATTAATATTAATGTATTTTTATATTTTCTTTACAACTCAAGATGATCATTTATATGACCATGATTCATTTTCACTGTTATTTATTTTTTCTTTGGTCCTCATGCTGACAAATCAAGATGATTTATACTAGCTAACATCATTCTGCACATAAAATAAAACCCATTCTTTATTCATAACATTAGAAAAGAAGACAAAGAATATATGAGAAAAGCTACTTAGACCCACAAACATGTCTATAAACTTTACAAAGAAAACTGTCTTTGACTTCAGTGTTATATTCATAGTACATGAATTGGCATAGTCAAAGACAGTGTTATGATTTTGAAGATTGGGACAAACTGGAGATATCCTTACACATATACATAAGATTTATTTATTTATTTATTTATTTATTTATTTATTTATTTATTAGAAAAACAGCTACTTGCATATACAGCCAGAATGTATATACTGTCTTTTAGATTGGGACCCAGCCCTTTCTGTTCTTTCAGTGCCCACATAAATTATGTCTTCATTTGCATTTCACAGGACAGTAGTGATCTAGTTTCTCACAAAAGCACATTAGAAACTCATGTTTCAGCCACTGCTGAGAGAGCTGATGGAGACATGTTTATTTTCAAAGAAAATAATTTATCAGTAACAGCATGATGTGCTATGAGCTGTGTAAGGCCATGGACATTATAAGGTTCACAGTTTGTCTCTTGGCTTCCTTAAATTTATTTTCTCATTTTATTAACATATTCTAAGCTATAATTTTCAAAATGAAGCAACTCTGTCTTTTTTATGTGCTCTTGTATCTCTATTCCATGGAAGCCTAACTTTAATTCTTCTATTATTCATTCAACATATAATGTATATCTATAAAAACCAGGTATGTAGTCCAAAGCAGTGAATTAGATACATAAGTCTCTTCCTATTGCCTTTTAGAGTACATAAAGGATGCTTTCTAAAACAGATGACTATATTTTCTCATTGTAACAGTACAAAACTGTATGACTCTGGAATTTTGGTATATACTGTATCGTCGATGATTGATTTCTTGTAGATAAGGAAACTGGCCAAAACCAGCAACAAACCCATCGTGAATCAGAGCTGAATGAAAACACATGTGAGTAACATCCATTCTAATGCTTTTTGGATAGTGATAAATTAATATTACTTATTCCATTCTGTTACCTGAGGATTATGCATGTATTTGAACTGAAAATGTTTAATGCAGGTTCTTCTATTAATAATTATTCAGATTTCAGGAAGACGATGTTTCCCCTATAGAATTGGAAAAGAAGCATCATTGGATCACAAGACAGTCACATGTTGGTTTCAAGGCATCTTACTGTACTTGTGACATGCAGAAAATCCCAAAATTTCAACAATATTTATAAAATATATGTTGGAACAGGGGATGATAAAGTCCTATTAAACTTTTCATAACTATAGCAACACTAAATGGTAAGAGTAACTGTAATAAAGATGATCTCCATTGTAATATATTAGAATGAGTTATTTCATATGAGGTAATTTTCTAAATAGTTTGTTCTCTTAATCAAATATTAATATGTTAATTATTGAGCTTCCATATTTCTTTTGATTCCTTGTAGTCATTATTTTAAAGGTATATTATTGAACACTACTTTAATAAATCTCAGTATGTTTTGTTTTTAGGGTTGATGACTAATAATTTTTCAGGCAATTCTACATATTAAGCTATTACTTATGAAACAATGTTTGCTAGTAACATCAGTTTCTTTATAGTTTCTGCTTATCTTATTTACTCGAGAGGGCAGGAGGTCTTGAAACCCACTTGACATGTAAAGATTATACAAAATGTTTAATAATAATTGTGGCACCCAATATGGGGCATGAACCCACAACCCTGAGATAAAGATTCTCTCATGTAATGTCACACAGGTAAAGCCACAGAAAACGTGGTGACATATAGATTAACAGAAATGGGCTGAGTTTAAGTGTAAGAGCTGGTCAGCAGTAAGCCTGAGCTAATGGCCAAGCAGTTTTAATTAATATAAGCTTCTGAGTGATTATTTTATAAGTGGGTCTTGGTGGGACCCAGAGAAACTTTCAGCTACATTGATAAGATTTTCTTTGGAAGAAAACTCAAGATGAATACTTATGTAACTATTTATGGAAATCATTAGACTTAATTTTTCAAAATTAAAGAATATCCAGTATTTTAACTTACTAGAATCTTTATTGGGAATTATAAAACCATTTGGAAATTTCTTGTTGACTCTGTAGATGCATTCATGCAGACCAGATCTTGGAGCACTGCATGTAGCAATTTATTTACCTTTTCAAACTTAAAACATTATGAAACAAAACCATGAGAGATCAAAAATAATGGAACTGATGTTACTATTGAAAAGACATTATGTGAGTAACCTTTTGTTTAGCTATATTAGTCTTATAAAAGGTATCCATTGCCATGAAGATATTTTATTGTTACTTTACATTCATTATGTTATTACATGTAAATGTAGTGTGAAATTATGAATTGTATCTCATTTGGTGCTTGATTACATCTTATAAAATGAACAGAGATTATGAAATACAATAGGAATCTGAATGGAATCCATTGTGTTAACATGATGGAACTGCTTTCATAACATAACAGTTTGGTATTGTTATGACTCATAATGTAAATATCTATGTTTTGTGATGGTCTTAGGTGACCTGTGTGAAAGGGTCATTCAGTTCTTAAAAGAGTCTTAACCCACAGGTTGACAACTGCTCTCTTAGATGTAAAGCATATAGAAATATCTATTATATATATGGCTAATGCAAACTGAGAAAAGATGATTGTAATATGAGTTGCTAAATGGTTTTATTAATTAAAAAATTCCCAGATCCAGAAATTGGGGTGAAAGCTGAAAGATCAGAGAGGCAGAGAATAAGCCACTAGTTCTTGCTCCTACAAAATCCTCTGCAGAAAGAGAGAACTACTTCCTATATACTCAGGCCTTATATACCTTTCGGTGCCCTGCCATCTTACTTCCTCTCTCTGTCTAGCTACATCACTTCCTCTTTCTGCCCAGCTCTATCACTTCCTGTCTATCTGTACACACCTCTAGTTCTCTATGGTTAACTAGTGCTGGGATTAAAGGTATGTGCCACCATGTCTGGCTCTGTTCCCAGTGTGACCTTGAATTCACAGATATCCGGATAAATCTCTGCCTCCTGAATGCTAGGATTAAAGACATATACTCCCACTGCCTGACCTCTATGTTTAATATAGTGGCTGGTTTTTTCCTTTGATCCCCATGCAAGCTTTACTTGTTAGAGCACAAAAAAAAAATCACCACAGATGATGTCTATACATAGCTGTGACTAATCATGGTGTAAATGAGTTGAATATGAATTTTAAGAGCTTTTATCTATGCATCTATGGTGTTCATCTGTTCTCCTTCCTATCTATCTATCTATCTATCTATCTATCTATCTATCTATCTATCTATCTATCTATGGATCATCTATATCTATATCTCTCTCTATATATATGTTTGCATATATAATATTCTCCCAGTTTAATAATTATGGCATCAATATGAAAAATTAATAGAGCCCATATATTTGATAGGAATATGAGGGCACTATAACCTCAAAATATATCATCATAAAGGGAATTCATAACAAATAAACAATAATCTGAACTTAACTTCTTCAAAGGGAGTTATTTAACTGATTATGGAAATATGAGAGTAAAAGGAACTTTCTTCCTGACCTCACACCATTAGAATATCAAAGCACACTATTTCACAGCCTCTGCCTTTTGTTCATGATTCCTAACTCTAGCTTTTACTGACCATAAAACTACATAATCTTTCTTTGAATATAGCCATACATACATATTCTTGAAACAAGTTCTTTCCTTTTACTATTTATATATTCTACATGATTTTTCTTGTCTCAGAAATATTAGCAGAAAAACAGGAAACTAGAATATTTGTTCCTGCTCAGCATCAAGGCTGTAATATACTACATATATTATCTGAATGTTTTATATTAATTATTCATACATAATATAGTAATACTATGTATATATGGCCTAAGAAAATAATTTGACATGATCATATGTTTCTTAGCTGAGTTTTTCATTTGAAACTAATGGGTATCAGTCATATTAACAAAACACACAAAGAAGTTTAATTTTCCAATGTAGAAAATATATGTATCATGACAATATGTACATGTACATAATAGTTATATCTATGATATGTCAATTATTATGATATATCACACTTAGTGTACACTTGATTTTAATTTCCAAAACACAAACACACACACACACACACACACACACACACACAGTGTGTGTGTGGGGGGGGTAATGCACATCATATGTGTGCCTGATGACTACAGAAGTCAGAAGAGTTAGTCCTGTCCCTTGAAACTGAAGGTAAAAATGTCTGTGAGGCAACATAGAGGTGCTAGTACCTGAAACCTGGGTCCTTTGCAAGATTAATAAGTGCTGTTAATTGTCAAGTTATTTCTCCAGCCCCAAATTCATCAACTATGTTAAGTAGATCTTTATTTAGTGAATTAAAAGAAACATATTCAACTCTATCTAGCCAATGTAGCCAGTTTTTCTTTATTTGCATAGTGGTTTGTAATTTAAAATTCTCAGACCATTACTTATAATTTCTCATCTTAATAGAGTGAGTGTTCTCATTTCACAATAGATTGTAGTATCACCAGATCTTTGATTAACAAGTGAGGCGACAACAGAAAACCAGTCTAACATGCGTGCCCTTGCACTTGCGCCTCTCCTTCACCTCCTCTCCCCCTTCCCTATCTCATCTCGTCCCTCTCATTCCTCCCTCTCTCTCTTGCTCACTCTGTCTCCCTGTCTCCCCCCGCCCTTCTCTCTCTCTCTCTCTCTCTCTCTCTCTCTCTCTCATACACATACACACATACACACACACACACACACACACACACACACACACACACACACACTCTTTCACCCCGTTTCTTACAAGGTCTCACTTTGTATATCAGTTAGACCTTAAAGTCATGGCCCTCTCCCCCATATGTGCACAGACACCCATGGCTTTAACATTCCTCTTTAATGACCAGTGCTGTGTATATTTCATACATACAACAATAATGGTGAATATTACACAATGGGTATCCATATAGGAAGAGTCCCTGTAATTTCAGAATCTTGAGTATATTACTGTAATTTTTACATTTTTCTCTGAGTTAAATAGAAAGAGCACCTGTCATATAAGAAAACATAGGGCAAAATAGCCTAACTTTCATGTTCATTAAGGCATATCATAAAAAATATTTTTATATACAATGAAGAATTAAAGTAGAACAGAAAAGTTAAAATGATCAAGTGACCTAGATACTTAAAGTCCTGATTTATTTACCCTGAGACACTGCTTGGGCCAAAATCTTTCCAATTTCCTTGCATTTTGAGTGTGATATTGTCTGAACATAGTCTCTTGTTCCCTGGACTTGTTGCTCATTCTCTAATTGAACTGTGCTGAGCTGCATCACCTCAGGAAACACATTCTGACACAAGTGCCTCCATATGTGACTAGTTGGAGAAACATCATTCTGATTATTTAAGGGGATCATTCAGGTTCAATGAGATCACAGGGAAAGCCTAATCCAATGCATCTGGACAATAGATCACAGACACCAAAAAGGTAAATCATGTAAAGTTATTAGAAAAGTTATCTACAGATAAGGAGAAGATCCAATCTTCTGAAGAAATAATCCTTCACGAAATGTTGATCTTGAAGTCAATCATGTAACATCTTGAGAAAGTTCATCTTGCTTGTTACTCAGTATAATGCTGTGTTAAATTTACCAAGAAACATATGTAGTGTTGTTCATATAAAGATGCATATGTAGTGTTGTTCATTTTTCTAAATAGACATGTGGTCAAATTGCTTTCCAATATTAATGTTTGTGTCCATAGGTTATGGCTGTGGTCAGCCTTGACCAGAAAAGCTTGTTTTTTGCCATGTGCAGCATGCATACAGAGATTTATGACTTACTGAAATGCAGAAAATAAGGATTGCTGAGTGCTGGTTCCAAATGAGACAGTGATATCATTCCCACCAAGTCTCAGAGAACACTTCAGAAGTGAAGGCTGAAAGAATGTTGGTTCTGGGTCAGGGCAAGAGTTCTGTGAGACATTGTCTTTGGTAGTACTTCTTTTTGTACTCAAGCTCTCACCGTGCCTGTGATACCTTGTATAAGACATGGAAAATATTGGCCTGTCTAAATGCTATCATGCACAGAGGATTGACGTGTGAGTCCTTAACCTTCCCTGAGAAGATACTGGTAGTTAATGTTTGCTTGGGTGAATGGATCATTTTTTTCAGCACATGAAAAATGTCCATGATCTGGTAAATAACTTCCCATCCATATTCCTGCAAACACTCTACTTAATCTAAGAAGCTCTTTCACACACAAAGATATTCAAGTGGAAGGGGAGCATGTTGGGAAGAAGAATGTGTTCAATGTGTCTTGAACGGGGATAAGAGGGAGTAATGAGGGAAGAATACGATCAAAACATTATTTATATGTAAGAATGAAGCATGCAGAGACTTTGATGACCTTGCAGACTCCAAAGATATAGAAGAATTGACAAAACACTAGGAAGAGAGGCATATTAGGTAAACACACACAAAAAAAAATGCTGAAGGTATCACTATCCCAGATTTTTTGTTATATTACAGTGTTGTAGTATCTAAAAACAGCATAGTACAGGATTTACAAAGAGACAACTTGATTGACTGAAGAGAATTAAGGACGCATATACCAGCTGACATTCCTATAACCACATGATTTCTGACTAAGAAGTCAATACACACTGAAGAAAAGACAGCCTCATCAACAGATGGTGCTCATCAACTGGATGGTTACAAGTAGAATAAAGCTGGAACCTTTTCCCTCACACTGAACAAACCTCACCTTCAAATGGCTCAAGAATCTCAATAGAACACCAGATGTCCTGAATGTTTTAGAGGAGGAAGTAGAGCACAGGTTGGGTAATACTTGGTTTTCTCACTCAAACTACATTTATTGAAATAAATTTCTACATATAAAATTCTCAACACAATTGATACTTTTTGAAGTTTATACAAGAGTGTATTTTTCCTTTTTTATAGATATATTTATTATGGTTTTAAAAGTTACTAAGAATTCTTTCTTTGGAAAGACATTTTTAAAATAAAAAATGTTTATTTTTTGTTAAAAAATAGAATATTAGTATAAGCCTATAACCAAAAGTGGTGTATTCTTTTCCACATTGGAACTTAAGTTCTTGATTTTTCTATATTAAGAATATAGCAGTATCAAGGGTAATTCCAACTAAATAAAAAAGTTTGTTTTATTCACTGATCACACTGAAATGGATATATTAAAAGCTATCCATCTTAAAAATGCTGTTCAGAGTATGGAA
Source organism: Peromyscus attwateri (assembly GCA_902168425.1). Lineage (NCBI taxonomy): Eukaryota > Metazoa > Chordata > Mammalia > Rodentia > Cricetidae > Peromyscus > Peromyscus attwateri. The sequence goes on along the minus strand of CABHPP010146722.1, from coordinate 6,902 downwards.
GGAATAGAATGGAGAAGAAAAATAGCAGCTTCAGCACTGTGGTCCTTAAATTGAAATCTCTGTCTACAAATGCTCAGCTGGAAATAGCTGTATTTCCTGACACTACAAAGCTTAGTTGGAGCTTCTCCCTTCATGTTCCTCCACAGCCAGTGCTCACCCTGAAGAGCACCCTGTTCAATTGTTCCTTGTAAGTGCACCTATAAATCAACATTATGAGAAATGTCCTTAACATGAACAGGAAAGCATTGCTTGTGAATGGCAAACAGCCATGCAGGCTCTGCTTTTTATTTGACCTCTAACCTTTCCTGTAAAGGCTGCACAGAAAAAGTATTGTCTTTATTCAGTTCCTTAAGTGCAAAAATATTGATTTGCTTTGATGATTTGTTTCAAAGACCAACAAAGCTCTCAGATATATTTATGTTTCCTATCTACCTTACTTGGTGTTTGCTGAGAGCTTAGAGTTTTTATTAAAATTTAGGGAAGTCTGATCCTTCACCTTTTCAATAATTGAAAATTTGGAGGTTTACTGTAAACACATTACATCAAAGTCTAGAAAGTCCTTTGTTAAAAAAGAATCAATTTTATTGAAATTGAATTCTGCAAACAAAATGCAAGAGCAATCGACCAGTTTAATGGGGTTGTCAGTAGCTTTCAGCTTTACCCAAGATGCCCTGCTGTCTGGATTTTCAAAGGGACTTATTAAAGTCGAGAATGTTAGGAAATTATGATGTTATGCTCTGTTATCTGCTTGATCACATCAGAATAGGAAAGTCACATTTGATCTGTGCCCATCTCTGCTTACAGTACTGTTTTAAAATAGTCAATGACAGTTAATAAATAATACAAGGCAAAAAAAATTACTGTTTCATAACTGGATTCACTTGACACTCAGAAAAGTAACAATTCCATCAGTTCCTGAGCTATTCAGCCTAGCTAGTTCAGAACTCATTGAATATATGGCTTAATACATATAACTTGATTTTTTATAAATAACTCATTAATAGTGTTATATAATATAGCCTAATGGTTATAAATATCCAGAAAATTTAACTAATGACTTTAATATTTTGTTAAACATACTATTCTGATATATCTCAATGTTAGATCCAAGAGTTATAGATCAGGTAGAGTGAAATCAAAATTGGTCAGTAGGCTAAAGATAGACAGTTGTAATTTAGTTCAGCTGGGTGGGACTTCAAAGATTCACTACTAACTTACTGGTTATATTATATTACATTCAATTCAATGTAAGTGGTGATGAATTTAGTAATATAAACAGAAACATTTCAAGAAGCCTAATTATGAACTAAATAATTTAAAATAAAATCCAGATATAAACAAATCAGTAATTCCAATTAAAGTAGGATCCCTGAAAGGTATATTAAAGGCAAGCTATTATAGTGGTCAAGTAAAGATTAATCCCAGTGATGCCCAGAACTCATGATATCTAAACATGCCTTGAGATTGGTTAACCCTCAGCTCTGAGGGGAGGGACCAAATGGAGACCTCCATTTATAACTGTCTGTCTGTCTGCCTGTCTGTCTGACTCTCTCTCTCTCTCTCTCTCTCTCTCTCTCTCTCTCTCTCTCTCCACAATGTTTGGCTATGAGTATCTGCACCCACTCCCATCTGGTGCCAGAGGAAGCCTATTTGTTGATGACTGGCAATGATCTATGAGCATAATATCATTAGGATTCATTTCATTGATTTTTTTTTTCTGTTTTGACCAGTTGTGCTTGGTTTTACTCAAGGTCTCTGGACTATCCAGTCTCTGGTTTCTGGCCATCCAGGCAGTGTAAGTCAATGGCTCCCTCTCATGGCATAAGTTAAACCAAGCATTGGTTGGCCACCCACAAGTTCTATGTCACTATTGCCCCCGTACATCTTGCAGGCAGGATGGCTTGAAGGTCAAGGGTTTGTGGCTGGATTAGTGTCCAAGTTTTACATTCATGAGCCTGCAGAGTACCTTCCCAGCTGAAAGTGACTATAATATATGGGTGAAGGCTCCATGCAAGTACCAGCTCAACCTCTATGTTCAATGAATTATGTGGATATTACCCTCAGCAATAGGACACTTCTGTTTGTTTTCGAGAGCGACTTTCTGTCTTAGTATGAGCCTGGGTTGTTTAAATATCTGCATGAGACCCCCTCAGCCAACAACTCAACTGAATGCAACCCAGTCTCACCACTGGAAGCCTTGCCTGGCTACAGAAGATGGCCAGTTCTGACTCCTTATCCTCTATTACAACCCTGGGGAGGAAGGGAAGGAAAGATTGTAAGAGTCAAAAGAGATGGAGAACACCAGGAGAACATGGCCAACCAAATTAACTAAGCAGGGCTCATATGGGCTCACAGAGACTGAAGTAGCAAGCATGGGGCCTGCATGGGTCTGCACCAGATACTCTGCATATGTATTTCTGCTGTTAGCTTCGTGTTTTTTGCAGGACTCCTAACAGTGGGAGTGCACGTGTCTCTGACTCCTTTCCCTGCTCTTGGGACTTGTTTCCTCCTGTTGGGTTGTCTTGTCCAGCCTCAGTATGAGGCCTTTTGCCTTGTCTTATTGGATCTTGTTTTGTTGAGTTTGACTGTTGTCTTTTGAATGCTTGCTTTTTTTCTGAAGGGAAACTGAGTGGATATGGATTAGGAAGACATGGAGCTGGGAAGAGGGGAGGGAGCAGAAACTGTGGTCAGGATATATTGTATGAGAGAAGACTATTTTTGATTAAAAAAAGGAAGAAAGAAATTGGTTAGCCTGAGGTGCAAAGGGTTTAAAAGTACTTATACACATTTCATTAGCTAGTAAGTAAAACAGTTATTAGAGTTGAGGGCTAAATACAATTTCTATAATTTCTCCATCCTCAGTCATGGCAGGATCCTCAGTCAAAGAAATTTTAGGAGACTGAGAAAAGTATTGTGGTGGAAGAAAAGTAACAGTGTACTCTAGTCATAAAGATTAAAGAGTTAAACACTGACAGCTCAAAGTCAAAATTTGGGTGCTGATAGAATGCCACACATAGTTCTAGATATGCTTGTTAAAATACTGTTCATAAGGTTGAGGATGAAGCTCAGTTCATAGAATGTCTGCCTGGCATACATGCTGTGTAATCGATAGCAATACAAAAGCTTGACATGGTATGCATGCCTACTACTATTCTAGCAGCTTTAGGGATGGAAGCAGATGACAGAGAAGTTCTATGTTATTGTCAGTTACATGACTAGCTCAAGGCCACCCTAGTATACCATGAGAACATGTCTCAAATAAAGTGATGTTTCTCTTGCAAATTTAGTTACTTTCTATTGCTGTTACTAAACACTATGATCAAAGAAATCTGTGGAAGAAAGAATATATTTGGATTTATGGTTCAACAGGTATATGAGTTTATTACGGTGGGGAGAAATGAAGCAAGTGGTGGGTCATGTTGCCCAGAGCAGAAAACAGAGAGCTCACATCTTGAGCGACAAGCACAGAAGACAGGATGAAAAAGAATGAGTGTAAGGCTTTTGATCTCAGAGACATTTCCCAGTGATATACTTCCTCCAATAACATTACTTCATCTAATCCTCCCCAAACAGCAACATCATTGAGCAACCAAGTGTTTAAATGCCTGAGACATGAGGGGAGGTTCATTTCTCATTCAAACCATCACAATGTGTGTTGATCACTCAGTAACTATAAAAATATATCTGAGAAAATTAAATTATGAAGAGAAAACATTTATTTCAAATTATATCCTGAAATTGGGAAGTTTGATGGTACTGGTTTTAGCCAGTTTTGAGGCAGACTATCACTCCAGGAAGAAAACAATATACATCAGAAGTCAGAAAGCAAAAAGAGAGTGAGAAGAGCTAGAGCTCCATGGTATCTTCAAAGGTATACCTTCCAGTGAGTTAAACTGCTCTTAATGCCAAACCCTACTTCTCAAAGGTGTTACTACTTCTCAAAATCAACACTCTGGGTACCAAGCAAAAAGACTTCCCATCCTCCTACAAGGTTCCACCTTTCAAAGTTCCACCATATCCCAGAAGCATCAACTTGAGGATGAATCTGTTAATCATAGATTAAAGTACATGAAAAAGATAAGTTCCCTAAATAGAACTTTTTACAGTGTCAGGGACAAGGACAGAACCTCTAGTTAGTGGAAAAATACAGACCCCCATAAGACAGGGAACTAGATCATCTTACAGTCAGGCTGCCTAGCAACAGGACATTGAGTAGAGCCCTTGACCTTTCACCCTGTAAACATCCTGTTAGTTTGCCCCACCTTATGCAGATAACAGCCTCTTGCTCCCCCCACCCTGCAGGAACTATATAAACCCTCCTGGAGAAAAATAAAGTTGCACCTTGATCAGAAATCTTGACTTGGTGTATTTCCTTTGTGTCTCCTGTCCCTAATCATTCCGTCCTTAGGGTTGTCGAGAACCCGTTGAAGCCCTGCTGGACGGGGCAAATGGCGCCCAACGTGGATGAGACCACCTTTTGAGGATTTGAAACGTCGTCTCCCGGAGGAAGACCAAGGCCTTGGTGAAGTTGGTGGATCCCCCTGAAATTGCCCGGTTCAGGATGCGATCCTGGAGGAGGGCGGAGACGACACAGGTAAGAAAGTGATGAGCCATGGGACAGGCAACTTTGTCACAAGATTTATTCCTTTCTGGCCTAAAAGAGGCCCTCAAGACACGAGGAGCTAGGGTAAAGAAAAAAGATCTTAAAGCCTTTTTTGATTATATTATGGACACATGTTCTTGGTTCCCCCTTGGGGGAACCATAGATGAAAAAAGATGGGCACGCCTTGGGAACTGTTTAGATGATTACTACAGGACTTTTGGACTAGAGAAGGTTCCCATCACCACATTTTCTTACTGGAAGCTTATTAATGATATTCTTAGGGTTTATAAACATTCCCCTGACATACAAGAGGTTATTAATATAGGAGAAAAAATCTTAAAAGAAGCCTTCTGCTCCCCCTCTACCTGTCCTAAGACCCCCACTAGTGTTTTCTCGTCTGCCTTCAGTCTGTCCCTCGGATCACGACCTACGCGCTATGGAAGAGGGGACGCTCATGACCTTTAAACCTAAGAATCCTCAGAAGTCTGCTCCTGCCCATCTTTATTCTTCTGTTAATAATTTTACCTCTAACTCCCCTCTAGACCCCACCGAGGAGGCTTCCCTAGAGAAAGGGGCGGCCCGTTACCACAATCCGGACTGGCACTCCTGCAAAAATCTCCCTTTAAAACAGGAGTCCTTGGGCCCTTTTACACCACCTCAAAAAACTCCTTGGCAACTCCCCCTATGATACAAATGAAGCACAGGCAAAATGCCCTCCTGGCCTCCTGGCCCAGATTCAAAATGCTGGGGTCCGGGCGTGGAAACGCCTGCCCCAAAAGGGTTCAGCTACCACCTCATTGGCAAAGATTCATCAGGGTCCTGATGAGCCTTTTCGTGATTTTGTTTCTCGTTTAAATGAGGCAGTGGAGAGACTGTTAGGGCCAGGTGAAAACGAAAGGACCTTTGTCAAACACTTGGCCTTTGAAAATGCAAATCCTGACTGCCAGGAAGCTCTCCGCCCTCATAAAAACAGAGCAGATCTGACTGAATATGTAAGATTCTGTTCAGGTGTTGGAGCCACCCATGCTATGGGATTAGCAATCGGTACCGCCCTGAGTGCTTCACAACAGCCTGGAGCCCGCACCTGTTATTTCTACAAACAACCCGGACATTTTGATAGGGAATGCCACCAGAAAGGTAACAGCCTTGCGCCCTTGGCCCAGCCTGCCCAAGAGGCCGCCTCTATGAGGCTCCCGCCATCCACTCTCTGCCCCCGCTGCAACAAGGGTCGTCACTGGGCTACAGAATGCAGGTCAAAAACCAATTATCTTGGTCAGCCCCTTCCTCCACAGGTGCAGGGAAACTTCCAAAGGGGCCAGCCCCTGGCCCACGAGCGCACCCGGGGGCCTTGAGGTCCGCTCACCCCTTACCTCCCCAGCCTCCACAAATTCTCCCACCCCAGTTCCCTTCTCCTCCCTCCGAAGAGCAACTCCAGGCAGTGCAGGATTGGACTTGTGTGCCACCACCAAAACAGTATTAAATTCCCTTGAAGGGGCTCAGGTCATCCCTACAGGGGTGACAGGACCCTTACCTCCTAATGTTTGTGCGCTTGTCCTTGGCCGTGCTTCTGCGGCCCTTCGAGGGGTCCAGGTATACCCTGGCATAATAGATAGTGATTTCACGGGTGAAATTAAGATTCTGGCCACTGCTGTAAATGGCATGGTCATGATTCCTCAAGGTACGCGCCTGGCACAGCTAGTTCTTCTACCCTCGCCTGTCTGTGATAATCCCTCAATTACAAACACCCCTCGGGGGTCAGCCGGATTGGGGTCCTCAGATGCCTACTGGGTCCAGTCTGTCACTCAGGATCACCCTACTCTTACCCTTACTATAGAGGGAAAGAAGTTCCAGGGTATCTTGGATACAGGGGCAGATACCACAGTTATTTCCCAGTCTCACTGGCCGTCTGCTTGGCCACTGGTTCCATCCCTCACCGATTTAAAAGGAATTGGTCAGTCTAATAATCTTTAATTAGTTCAAAGATACTTTCCTGGAAGGATGAGGAAGGAAACCAGGGGACTGTCACTCCTTTTGTGGTTCCAGGCCTGCCTGTTAATCTTTGGGGAAGGGACATACTTTCACAAATGCAAGTAATCTTATATAGCCCAAACTCTACTGCTACACAACAAATGCTACGGATGAATTATATCCCTGGCACAGGGTTGGGCAAGGCAGCTCAGGGGAGAGTCCAACCAATTCAGCCCGATTCCAAGGAAGATAGACATGGGCTGGGATATTCGAGTTTTTAGTAGTGGCCACTGACCTTCCTGTACCCCATGCAGACAAAATTACCTGGATG
>CABHPP010146721.1:40795-63371 GCA_902168425.1 Peromyscus attwateri | reverse complement strand
AGAGAGAGAGAGAGAGAGAGAGAGAGAGAGAGAGAGAGAGAGAGAGAAAGAGAGAGAGAAGAGAGAGAAGCATATCTTAAACTTACCAATGATTTCTTTGTAAATCTATTGTCCTTAACATTATTTTACAGGGAGATAAGCAACCTGGGAGATTGTAAAGGGTGCCAGGTGTTAGTAAGGACCAGAATTTGGGTTGCTTCTGTAATTCAGTATGCTAGAGCAATAGTTCTCAACCTATGGGTTGTGACCCCATAGGTTGAACAACCCTTTCACAGGGGTCACCTAAGACCACGGGGAAAACACAGATATTTCCATTATGATTCATAACTAGCAAAATGATTGTTGTGAAGTAGCAATGAAAGTAATTTTATGGTTGGGGGTCAGCATACCGTGGGGGAATTGTATTAAAGGGTCGCAGCAGTAGAAAGGTTGAGAACCACTGCCCTAGAGCGACTCAGCTAGAGTGGAGCTGCCGTGATGGAAGATGGGACTAGGTGAATAAGGAGGATGCTGGGCAGAGGTCCTCTTCAGCCAGTGTTACTTCGATGTACTGAGTTATTCCCACCCCACCTGCAGAGGCGGCTGTCTGAAATTGATGGGCACTCAGCTTGCCTGAGGGCTGGGTGTTTTTTTGTTTTTCGTTTTTGTCTTTTTCTGTCACACTCTCCCCTTTCTCTCCTGGCTTTGCTGTTTTGTGTTTGCTGTGGATGATTGTACACCGGGAATAAAGATGTTTGCCAGATCTTAAGAAACTCAGTGAGAGAACCTGCTGCACTTTGGAGCCAGAGTCCCTCCTACCTCTGCCGGTACTACTGGGGAAGAAATGTTCGCCTTTGAAGTTGGCTGTCAGGAGGCTTCACAGTGGCTGGGAAATTTAGTTTGGATTGGGGTCCTGAAAATTCAAGTGAAAGCAGATCACGTGTAGACAAACTGAACTTGAACCTGCATGCCATTGGAGCTGAGTTCAGCTTTTCTCTTGTAAGTGATTGTCTAAGGAGAAGCTTTCCCCCACAGGGACCATGTGTGCTCTGTCACAGCCTCACTCATGGCTTCAGACAGTTATTTTAGGAATGTCTGGTTGCAGTTCATCAGGATGCAGGGAACATAGCAGTTATTTAGCTTTACCCTGTTTCTTCCTTTTTTATGATTTGTTTTTATTTTATATGCATTGGTGTTTTTGCCTGCATGTATGTCTGTATGAGGGTGTCAGATTCCCTGGAACTGGAGATACAAACAGTTGTGAGCTGCCACGTGGGTGCTAGGAATTGAACCTGGGTCCTTTGGAAGAGCACTGAATCATCTCTCCAGCCCCCCTTTACCCTGTTTTTTAAACAAGCAAACAAAGTAACATTGAGAAAGGGTCATCTAGAATAACTCAAACTGTAAAATGTAGATCCTGATCCCAGCCCACAACTCCAGTGGAAGCCCCCCACCCCCCACTGAAGGCCATACCAGTTTCCAGAACTCCAGGTGAGACCCCACATGTAGACATCCAGCACTTCCTCAGAGCCTACCCAGCTTTTCCCAATAGCACCCCATCCCCTCATCTCTATGTCCTGGCCCACAAATTGTGCAGGAAACCCCATGCTTTACTAGTACCTGGAACCCCAAATAAGACCCTGTCCACAGCCCACCAACACTCCTCAGGCCACACCCAGCTTGTAAATAGATCCATATCTATCACCTTGCACAAAAATCAAGTCCAAGTGGATCAAAGACCTCAACATAAAAGAAGATACACTGAACCTGATAGAAGAGAAAGTAGGAATATCCTTGAATGCATTGGCATAGGAGACAACTTCCTGATATAACACCAATAATGCAGGCACTAAGACTGATAATTAATAAGTGAAACTGAAAACTCCTATAAGGCAAAAGACATTGTAAATAGGACAAAATGACAGCCCACAGAGTGGGAAAAGATTTTCAGTAACTCCACATCTGTTCTTTAAGAGGGCTTAAAGAACTCAAGAAACCAGACATCAAAAAACCAAATAATTCAATTAAAAAAGGGGGTACTGACCTAAACAGAGAATTCTCAACAGAAGAATCTGAAATGGCAGAGAAACACTTAAAGAAATGTTTAACATCCTTCGCCACCAGGGAAATGCAAATCAAAATGACTTTGAGATTTCATCTTACACCTGTCAGAATGGCTGAGATCAAAAACACAAGTGACAGCTCATGCTGGAAAGGATGTGGAGCAAGGAGAACACTCCTTCATTGTTGATGGTAGTGCAAACTTGTACAGCCACTTTGGAAATCAATATGGCAGATTCTTAGAAAATTGGCAATAGATCTATTTACCTCAAGACCCTGTTATACCACTCCTAGGTATATACCCAAAGGACACTCCATTCTACCACAAAGACATTTGCTCAACTATGTTCATAGCAGCTTTATTCATAATAGCCAGAAACTGGAAATAATCTAGATGGTCCTCAACGGAAGAATGGATGAAGAAAATGTGGTACATTTACACAGTGGAATGTTACTCAGCTGTTAAAAAAAAACAACATTGTAAAATTTCCCAGCAAATGGAACAAGAAGAAAAAATCATCCTGGGTGAGGTAATCCAGACCCAGAAAGACAAACATGGTATGTACTCACTTATAAGAGGATATCAGCTGTAAAGGATAATCATATTACACTCCACAGACCCAGAGAGGAGGGCTCACGGGAGGATGTATGAATCTCCCTGGGAAGGGGAAATAGAACAGATTTCATGGGTGGACAAGGGTGAGTGGGGACAGGAACAGGAGAGATCAAGTGTGAAGAGGATGGAGGGAGAGAGTACTGAGAGAGACAAGTGGAATTAGAAGGTATTTTGTGGGTGGGGTAGAAACCTAGTACAATGGAAACTCCCAGGAATCTATTAGGGTGACCTTAGCTAAGATTCCTAGTAATGGGGGATATGGAGCCCGAGCCAGCCATCTTCTGTAACTAGGCAAGGCTTCCAGTGGAAGGACGGGGGCACCAGTTCATCCACATAACCTTCGACCTACAGTTTGTTCCACCTGCGAGACGTGCTGGAGTACAGGTGACCTAGAAATGATGGGAGTGGCCAACCAATGACTGGTCCAGGTTGAGACTCTTGCCATGAGAGGGAGCCCACCCCTGACACTGCCTGGAGGGCCAGGAACCAGAGGCTAGATAGTCCAGAGACCTAGGGTAGAGCCAAACAGAACCAGCAGAAAGAAAAAAGTCAATAAAATGATTCATAATGATACTCTACTATACTTACAGACTGGAGCCTAGCATAATCATCCTCAGAGAGACCTCATCGAGCAACTGATGGAAACAGATGCAGAGACCCACAGCCAAACATTAGATGGAGCTCAGGGAATCCTGTGGAGGAGGAGAAGGAAGGATTGTAGGAGCCAGAGGGGTCAAGAACACCCTAAGAAAACCCACAGAATCAACTAACCTGGGCTCATAGGCACTCACAGAGACTGAACCTACAACCAGGGAACCTGCATGGGACTGACCTAGGCCCTCTGTATATAGGTTATGATTGTGTAGCTTGGTCTTCTTATGGGACTCCTAAGAGTGGGAGGGGGAGCTGTCTCTGACCCTTTGCCTGCTCTTGGGACCCTATTCCTCATACTGGGTTGCCTTGTCCAGCCTTAATATGAGGGGAGGTGTCCAGCCTTATTACAATTTTGATATGCCATGTTTGGTTAATATCCCTGAGAGGCCTGCCCTTTTCTGAAGGGAAATGGAGGAGGAGTGGATTTGGGAGAAAGGGGAGGTGGGGGGAAAGGATTGGGAAGGGAAGTGGGAGGGGACACAGTGGTTGGGATGTAATATACGAGAGAAGAATTAAAAAAAATGTGGGTCCTTTAAAAAGACATATTCTAAATCGATCCTCATGAAGTGACTATTTCTGGTGGCTTTGGGCTTTTCTACCCATTGAATAGAAGTCTAGTCAATAGGCTTAGAAGTGTTGTTAGTCTTTATCCTTCTTGGCAATATTTTACTTTAATGACCCCCAGGAGCAGCAGCGTCACTCATTTTCTCACAACAGTCATGCTTCAAACCTCTTTACTTCCTCAGGAATGTGAGGGCAGCCATCTGCCACCTGCCATCCCAACGTCAGGCTCAGCCTGGGGTATAATGAGTTCATGAGCTGGCTTCGCTCTGACTGCCATTAATGAGGCCATCACAAATGTCTCTGCAGCAAAGAGCATGTGCCATGTTGGACAGGTGACAGAGTACTGAGCTGGCCTTCATCAAGGGCATGTGCTCAGGCCCCAGTACCACAGGGTAGACGTGCCTTGCTGACTTGTAAGTGCCTAGACATGAAGGGAAGACATGACTACCCTCCCATGTTGGGACCACCAAGGTGTCACATGTGACTATTACGTGACATGCTGGCTTCAGACAGTGTGAGCTTCAAAAGAACATTAAAGAATTGTGGTCAAAGGGCAAGCAAACGTTGACTCTGAGTGTGGTAGGTTCTTTCTTATACTTACAACAGAGGGTCTTTTGTAAGCAGCAATGGGAAATGGCATTGGGTATTACATTTAGAGTCTGAGTTTTTGGTCCAATTGTGTGTCCATAGAGTCATTAGGGGCACTTACCACCACGTCCTGATGTATTCATCAGCATTTGGGGAGGACTTTTGTACTATATAAACCATCTATTCAGGAAATTTGATACTGGCTTCTGAGTCTACATTGAAAATACCAGCAAAGAATTATATTTATATACATACATTGAGGCTACTTTAGAAGGTGCCAAGTATACACCAATTATTTTGCTACTTGAGGTAGCCCGTTTTGGAAAATTTAAAAACGTGGTAGGCAATATTGTCAGTTTCTCCAGTGAGTCAACAGTTGTTTGTTGTACTTGTTAATGTGATGGGGGGGGGGGGGGGACAAAAAAACAAAACAAAAGCATAAAAAACAATAACAGACAAACAGAATAGCCCTGCCGTGGTTTGCTTCTTACATAGAAGTTTATTTCTGAACTGACACACGTTAGTGTTAGCATTCAGACCTGCTCCTTGGGAACCTGGCCAATATGCAGGGAGTACCTTGACCAGCTCGGGGTCCTGACAACAACAATGACATCATACGCTCATTGCTGCGTGATCGCTCTGCGCACGCTCCAAGTCCCCTCAATAAAAGGTGGGTCCCCGCCTGCCTCTCTCTCTTCTCTGTTATTGCCATTCTCTCTGTCTCTCTGTCTCTGTCTCTGTCTCTTTCTCTCTCCTCTCTCTCTTCCCAAGAGGCAGCTCTGTGTTCCATTTCCCTCTCCTTTCCCCCTTCCCCACTAATAAAACTCTCCACATGAACACGATCTGCATGGTATGCCTCTTGTCTCCTACCCGCCGTGGGGCACCTTGGCTCCAACCCACCAAGGTCTCTCGCCCGCCGCTTTTAAAGTACAACAGTTAGTTCAAGAAACCAAGATGGGTTTCGGGTCCCCACATACACTTCGGCAGGAACCATGTGACTTCTTCAGGGAACAGTGCCTGAGAATAGCAAGAGTGGCTCTCCATGTGGCAAGACCCTGGAGACCCTGACCCACTTGGCAAGAACCTGTGGACAGTTCACAGCATAATTCTGGGCACGACCCTGGGAGTATGTGTGCTATGTGCTCTCCTTGCTTTCACTATGGTAGTCATAGTGAATGAGTCATAGTAGGTCTACATAGAAGAATGAGCCACAGTAGGTCTACATAGAAGAATGAGCCACAGTAGGTCATGAAGTTTAATATTGCCTATTTGCATAACTGTTCTGGGTAGAATGATTTTAGCCACAAGAGCTTTTAAAGAAATGCTATTCAATAGATGATATCAGGAGTTAGTGGGAACATCCAAGGAACAGGGAATGAAGCCCAATCACAGAACTCACTGTTCCCTCATTTCTAATAACTATACCAATAACCCAAGAAGTTAAGAGAGATGGACATAAGGACAAGGGGCAAGCAATGCCAGCGATTATGAGTAAGTCTCCAGGTTACGTTGCCTATAGGAAAAATGGGAAAACCTGCTATGCCCCCAGAGAGATAGAGCAGTATAAAATGTAGAATGGATTGATCCAGCTCTGGCTGTTGAGCTGATCATGAGAACCGAGACCCTCCCAGATGTAAATATTAACCACAAGAGACAAAACTGTCTCTCACTTTGCATGACATTGTAACCCCATGCACTCAGGGGTACACCGTTCTACCTGTAGGTGTGCCTAGTTAGAAAAGTTCCTTTGTAGCTTGCGAGACTGCTCACAGTTCTGACCATAGAGACACAGCCCTCTGTGGGAGAGTTGGAGACTAAAGGGGAAAGAGGCAAAAACAAACTGGTAATTATTGTAACCGTTTTTAGAAACCTAGGAAGTAAAAACTGGTTGTAAAACTGTTCATGCAAGTCATTGAAACTGTATAAATAAAGACCATTCAAGCTACTTGGGGCCATTTGTTTGAACAACACAGGTGGTCACAGTCTTTTTGGCGCCAACTCCACACATCCGTCCCCGGTCCATGAACCCATCTGGAGCAAGGCCTTCAACAGCACTTCCTTTAGACAGTGATAAAAATGTAATGTTGAGAGACAGATATTCAGTGTATTACTCATCTTTGAGGTGAAAAGGCCTTTCATAGAAGTTAGAAGATTTTTTTTGGATTGTTTTTGAAGGCATGAAACAATAACTCACAGGGATGTTGCCCGTTTCTCAGTATTATTTGGGACATGTTGTAGGATGAAGGCAACATCCCTCTGTCCATTTAATGTCTTTTTATGGTCATTAAATTAATTTCATGGCAATATATGTTTTTATATTAATATAAATTGCCTTTTCTCTTCACACTGTAAATATGGACTGGGTGCAAAATTTAGATTCATCGCTAGGTTACAGGCTGTAGAGTCTATATTAAGTTGCTCTGGGTTATTGTGTGTGGCCAGTGTTCTTATTACTTTATTTGTAGCTTCTACAATTGTCTTAAACCTAACATATGTGTTTTCTGTCTTCACTGGAAATGTTTCACAGGTCAGTTGGGAATAGAAGCAGTGTTTTATTTCAGAAAGCTGCTTTGATGTCCACATTTTCCTGATTTTTCTGAGATGAAATATAAACAGAATCTGAAGACTAAACACAGTAACTTATCAGACAGTCATCTAGACACTGTAAGCAATTTATATTTTTTTCCTGTTTCCTTTGCTGAAACATTTTACAGATAGTGTGACCTTCAAGCCACATAGATGAGGAGGCAGGATCTGCGTCTCAAATCTGTGGTTGCTTAAAATAAAAATAACTGACTGTCCCATACGGTGCTTGAGATTAGCAGGACTGCCACTGTTAGGAAACTCAGGTTTTCCCATCCCTAGTCCTCCAGTGTGCCCCATTGCCATATTGTCAGCAGAGACTTGAGGATAAGGCCCTCACAATACCTGACTTAGAATTTTCAACTTGGGAGACTAGAGACCTCAATCCAATGTTAAGAAAGCCTGAACATGGTACTCAGAGCTTGTCAACAGAGGGTTCCAGAAGGGCTCTGTTACAATGTGGCAATATTAGCACCTCTTACCAGAAGCCCAGAGCCATGAAGACATGAGGGACAGCCAATGAAGCAATTTCTGAGCCCTGTTCTCAGTGGGCCTATGCTTTGGGTCCTCTCCTCAGGAAGGCCTGGCTCCCCAATTGCTGGCTCAGGACTTGTAAAAATGGCACACACAATACTGGGTTTTCACCAAAGTATTCACCAAGGAGGGAAGAATAATCGTTACCAAAAGTATTTAAATGATTCAAGATATTAAAGCTTGGGTAAGAGTTAAAGTCAATTATAGTATCCCTTGTTTTTAAGACTTGTCTCCCAGGCTAGCCTTCGAAGTACCAGGTAGCCAAGGATGACCTTGAGCTCCTGATCCTCCAGCCCCCACCTCCTGAAGGCTGAGGTTACAGGTTTATACCGCCGTTTGATTTCTGTGTTGGTTTCCCCCCAGTGAGTGTGTATATGTGTGTGTGTGTGTGTGTGCTGCTGGCGCTAGAACCCAGAGCTTCATGCATGCTATACAGGCAATATTGCAAGTTGCAAAACAAATGAAAAGTTACAGTTTCATGCTGTGATTGCGCATGGTAAGCAGTGACATCAGGTGAGGTGAGAGAAAGAATCTCTGAATGGGTGAGGCCTGAGATGAGATCTGACAGAGGGACAGGCTTTGGCAGGCAATGGGAAAGACTGGGAAACAGAGCGTGCACAGGCCCAGTGGGGGGTGTGGGGGGGAGGATAGCACAGCAAAGGAACAGAGAGGCCTGTGCAAGATGAGGGGAGTTTGGCCAGATTTCAGAATGGATCAAGCCACTGAACACTTTCGAGAGAGTGGTAACTCAGTAGGGTTTGCGTTTCAGAAGGAATAGTTATTTATGAAATGGATGAGTGATGACATTCTTAGCATAGTCCCAGTGAGTGTGAAGGTGGCATGGATGGTCTGGGGGCTGGTGGCAGACATGGACACAGGCCGATCGAAACACAAAGCAAGAGTTTAATAAAACAACGATACAATGTACCCAAAAGTGGAGGGCCTGGATTTCACATTTCTGGCTAGCTCTGGCTAGCTGAGGAAAATGGAAGAGAGCAAGCTCATGGCAGAAGGTTCTACATCAGAGTTGTGCTGACATGAATACTTCTGAGGAAGACAGTTTGCAGGGGTACCTCAGTGACCCATGATGCTCACCTACACCAAACTACATGCACCCTGAATGTCCAAATAAAACGTCTGTCATTCTTCCCCAATAACTCCCAGTAACCCTCTAGAAATGCCCTAGTGACCTTGCCTTACTTCTGTGCTCAGCCATGTCCCAGAGCATGTCCTGGAAGTAGGGAAAGTGAGTAGGTCCAGCCTATTCCTTGTGCAGTAAGGCAACCTGTGCTTTCTGAGTAAAATTTTAGGAAGAAACCCCCCCCCCCACACACACACCATATTTACCATCCTATGCCTGTGCATGATTGGGAGTACATATGATTAGTTCAGATGCATGATGGGAAAGGCTCAGTGAGCAAAGGTTGATGTAATCCAACCCTGTCCATCAAGATGGAAAACAACCCACACCTTGTCCTTAGCCAACAACTACTGTTCCTGAAGCCCCCAAAGGAAGCCCTGAGAGGTAAACTGGGGCCCTGAAGCAGATCTCACTGGGGCTCTATTTATTCTCTACTTTCACTTTGTCTTTGAATAAAACCCCTTGCTGTTTTGCTATTTGTGTTCCGTGTTTTGAGAAAGATCCTAAGAACCTCCAGGGCCTTCTCTGACACTTTGGGACTATAAAGTGGAAAGGCCAGAAAGATTGGATTTATGGGTCTGAAACTCCAGAAAGATCTTCAATGAGGGGGCTGAAGCTTTGAGGAACTCTTTCTCAAAGCCACAGACCTCCCAGGTGACAGAGCAATATATTAAATGCTGCCTTTTTGTTTCTAGGTCAAACATCCTCTTTGTTTTTATTTTGTGATGTGTATGTGTGTTTTGCCTGCCTGTGTGTAGGTTACCTGCATGTCTGGTGCCTCTTGGGGGTGGGGGGCATTCAGAAAATGAAACCAAATCCTCTACAAGAGCAGCAAGTGCTCATAACCATGAAGCCATCTCTCTGGCTGTAGTCAAGCGCATTCTTAATGCTATAGAATAGAAAGCAAAGGTAGCCAGGGGTTACATGAGCAGACAGTAGGTAGGATGCCTTCCTTGGTCTCACCGGCTCTTCTTCAGAAGGTGCAAAGCCAACAGATCAGAAGAAAACAGCGTATTGATATGCTTTTCATTTCACTTGCATCACAAGATTTAAGAGCTATATTCAAGGGCTGGAGAGATGGATCAGTGGTTAAGAGCACTTCCTGTTCTTCTAGAGGGCCTGGCTTTGACATCCAGCACCCACAGAGAGGCTTAAAACCATCTGTAACTCCAGTATAGGTGATCTGATGCCCTCTTCTGGCTTCCAGGGCACTGTTCACACATAGCGCAGAGACAAACATGTAGGCAAAACATCCACACACACATAAAATAAAAATAATGGAAACCCTGCAGTCAGACTTCAATTTTATAGTCCTGGAAACTACATATTAGCAACTTGTTAACAGATTGAATTTGATCCTCTCCAAGAAGCAAAGCTGTCACACAACAAATTCGTGTGAAAAGATGGAAAATAATTGTACTTCCGGTCATGCATTTAAGAGAAAATGCATGGATTCTCAGAAGGGTTTTGTGCTTGTGTCCTGTTGTGATTTTGTTGTAAATTAGATTATAGGAGTGGAACAGGAAAAGGAAAATGGGCGGCGAACCACAAGTGTTAGTCAGATGGTCTTGGGGCTGCTTGAGAACTCTGCCTGAGTGTACCCTAAGGAAAGAAGAGCAAATGTCCCTCACTTCCAGGACTTTGCTCTAAGTGAGAGCAAGGCTTACAGAAGCAGCGAGCTGCTAACTACAGGCACGCCATGGGATTCTAATTTGCTGCCGTGTACGCTCAGAACAGCATTTTAAAATGTTAATGACACTATTAATCCCCAAGCTCTATTTTCATATTTCACCCCCCCCCATTCTTCTGCCAGGTTGAAACCCATCTTTCTATCTCTGCGGCATAAAAATGCTCCAATTCTGATTTGTTTGGCAAGGGAGAGATGATTCATGCATTCTTAGTGTCCTTTCTCTCGTCAAAAAGATGCTCAAGAGATTTTTGATCTGAATTTCCATTTCAGTTAGCTCTGAAACTGTGCACAGAAGATGGCTGGCAAGTTCTCTCCCCTCTCACCCTCTACCACCCCCCATCCTCCTGTAGACCGTGCTCTAGAGGTCTCTAGATCTGGCTCGGCGAGGAGACTTTTCTACCCTCACAGACTATTGTCTCCTATAGCTATGTAAGCCTATCTTCTTGTTTTCCTAGGGTTCTTCCCCACCTCCCGCCGCCCCCGCTCCCACCCCTACCCCCCACCCCCCGGGCCCAGCACATACAGAGCTTAACTTTTCTATGGTGTGTGCACATGTATATATGTGTTCATGTGGGTGCACAGGTATGTGCATGTGGAGGTCCAAGGTCAGCCTGGGCCATTGCTCCTCAGGTACTGTCTACCTTGTGTCTTGAGACAAGAGTCTCTAATTGACCTGAGGATTGCTGACGAGATTAGGTTAGGCTGGCTGGCTGACTGGCCAGCAAGCGTGAACACTCGGCCTGTTTCTGTTATGAATTATTGTGTGTAGGAGGGACACCCCTGAGGGTGTCTTGCGTGTGCAGGGAAATGGCCTGGGCAGATGCAGCGGCGTCGGGCTGGGCCGATCATGGCCAGTAATTCACAACCCAGACACTGCATCCGTGTGGAGAGTTTATTATGTAATAGAGAGATGAAGAGAAAGATAGGAAAGAGAGAGACAGAGAGAGAGAGAGAAAGAGAGAAAAGAGAGAGAGAGAGAGAGAGAGAGAGAGAGAGAGAGAGAGAGAGAGAGGTCGAGGGTGCACACCTTGTGGGAAGAAAAGTAGAAGAGAGAGAGGTAGGGGAGGAGCTTTTTCTTAGAATGAGGCTTTTACGTCAGGATGCAGGGCGGTGCCGGGGGGTGGGATTTCAAGGGGTGGATCAGAATATTAACAGTCTCCCTCTTCCCCAGCACCGAAATGACAAGCGCATGCCACCACGCCTGGCTGCTGGGGATGTCTTTCTGTGTGCTGTGAAAATGTGTCGCTATGACTGACTGATAAATAAAGTGCTGATGGGTCAGTAGCCAGGCAGGAAGTACAGGCGGGGCAAAGGGAGAGGAGAATGCTGGGAACAGGAAGGCTGCCAGCCGCCGCCATGAGAAGCAAGATGTAAGATACCAGGAAGCCACGAGCCACGTGGCAAGGTATAGATTTATAGAAATTGGTTAATTTAAGATGTAAGAACTAGATAGAAAGAAGCCTGAGCCATTAGGCCAAACAGTTTAAATAATAATATAAGCGTCTGTGTGTTTATGTGGGTCTGAGTGGCTACAGGCCTGGGCAGGACTGGAGATAAACCCAGCTACACCTGGCTTTTCTACCTGGGTTCTGGCATTGAACTCAGGTCCTCCTGTTTACATAGAAAATTCTTTGCTATCCGAACCATCCCTCCAGTCTCTCAAGTTAACCTTGAAGTGAAAAGACCCTAATGCCCTTTTAGGATTCACTCGTCTAGTATATTTTGAGGAACATAAGAAATATACCCCAAATATCTTCTTTTTTGAGCTCTGTTCCAAAGTCTCACTCATTAATTATGGATCAAAGCATTGCAGTTTGTGAGAAAGACGAGCTATCTTCAGGGAGAGCTCTGAGTTAGGAAAACATGAGCAAAGGCCTTGGCATTGGATGATATTGTACCTGCTTTTGCTCTAATGGTTACCCGGGAAATACTATGACCTAAGAATAGAGCTCAGGGGTGTTCGACGTTCATGCTGTTGTTTATTTTGTGCAGTGTGCAGTAAAACATTGACCCCTGTGTTGGAGGTATGAGTGCGTTCCATGTTCCTTCCTGTCCTGGCCATAGCATAGAAAAGAGGACACCTTCTGCTGTTCCTCCCTTCTCCCTAAGAAGGAAGGAGTCCTCTCTTCTATGTTCTTCCCTCCTCCCTAAGAAGGAAGGAGTCCTCTCTTCTAGGTTATGGCCAGGAGAGGAAACAGGGAGAACTCAAGCCCACCACAACTTGTACGACCCACCCCCTAGTGACTCACTTCCTCCAGCTAGGCTCCACTCTCACTGACAGTTACAACCAACTGGGGACCAAGTGTTCAAACACATGAGCCTACAGGGGACATGTCACACTCAACTACACCGCGATGATTCTTTCAGACTCACGAAGTCTTTACCAGAGCATTCTTCTTCCTCTAAACCAATTTTATGCTTATTTTACAAGGAAAGTTTTTGTTTGTTTGTTTATTTGTTTAAGACTATTGCTGTTGATATTGATGCCTCTGCCTTTCCCTGGGGAGGAAGAGCCCAGAGTCTCACACTTATACACTGTACTCCCCTAACCGGAGCTTGGCTTTCTCAGGGTCTGTTGGAAGAGTTGCAGCCCCTTCCCACCAAGTGGCTTTTCCTGCATTGGATTTTAGGTGCGGCCTGTTTCTAAGGTTTCTGAGAATTCTTGTTTGTTGATGATTGATTTGCATAGTATCGGGGTGGGGTGGGTCTGGGCCATTCTTTCAGGATTATGGCTTCTGCATATCCTACTCTCTCTTGTCTTGCAAGGGACTTCTTGCTATGATAAAAGCCTGGGTTGATGACCAGCAAGAACTAAAGGCTCCTCTTAGAGGGAACTCAGGCCTGTGCAACAAGGCGTTAATCTGTTCATGGGCACATCTTCCCACCTCTTGAGGGGGCTGCTTCTTCATAGGATCACAATGTCAGAATTTATCCCAGTTTGTCACTTGCATCTGAATTTTGGCAATTATGAATAAAGCTGATGTAAGTACCTTTGAGCAATTTTTTTTTGGGAGGGGGTGCGGGCAGGGATGGGTTAAGCAGGGTGATTGCTGGATCACACAGTAAGGGTTTACTAAGCTATTGCCAAATATTCTTCCCAAGGGGTGATTTGACATTGTCACCAGCAACGAAGACAGTTCCTGTGGCTCCAGGTCCTTGCCAGCATTTGGTGACATCAGTGGTCCTGATTTTGACCATTATAACAGTGATGGAGTGGCATCTCATTGTTTTAACCCTGTTGTCCTGATCTATTCAAATGCTTATTTTTTCATCCATGTACCTTGTCTGCTGAGGCCTTTGGTTAGCTTATTATTACTTTGAGTATAAAATTTTCATGCAAATGTAGTACACCTCTAGGCAGTCCCAGAGCCAAGGTCATTTCTAGACAAGATTTTAAGGCTGAAGGTTAGTTGTTGACCTGTGTGTTGCTCTACTCCACCCTCTCATTTTAATGCTGCCTTTTGGGAGGCCCTGGGAAGCAGCAGACGAAGACAAAGGGAACGTTTGGTCTCCGCCAGAGATTTCGTGACCTTTAAATGATAGAGCATCACTTACTTCTCGTTAAACCTGTGTCTTTGAAACCTGCCCATCACAGGGTGCAGCCAGCAAGATTCCAGATGATAGGCAGAAAGAACATTTGCTCTCTGGCCTCACGCTTTCCAACTCAGCTTGAAGACTAATTGAGTGTAGGCTCAGTTGATCATATTCACAGTCAGAGAGCATAAAAATAGAACATTCTGATTTTTTTTTCCTCTAGCACTTGCCTGAATGTGTCAGTCTTGGTCAACCCATAGTCTCCTAAGGTAAATCAAGGGGTAGTATGAATTACTTTTTTTTTGAGTGATAGAGGAAGGAGAATTAGGTATTCAAGGCCAGCCTGAGCTACAGGAGACCCTGTCTCAAAAAATCACCCCCTTTTTTATGTTAAAACAAAGATACCCACCTATGTTGTCATTGTCACTGTCCTCCAGTGGCCTGTGCTAAGTCAGTTCCATCTCTCTCACTTCTGATCATACACTGCAGATTAAAATATTATCTTATTTAGATTACGTTTAGCCAAGAACAACAGAGAACACACTTGTAGGTAGAAGATGAAAACGAGGTCGAAAATCATTTTTCTCTCATGTGGAATTTTGTTGGCTGCTGGTTGAGGATTTCAATGGTAGTTCTGCCCACACATTCCCCAGGGACTCTGGGACTTCCTGATGCCTGCTACAGTGTTCCTGGGGTATAGCCCTTGTCTACATGAACTCTAGCCTTGGATCCAGAGAGAGAGAGAGAGATGGGAAAGTAAAAGGTTAACAGTGAATGCCAACAGAAGTTCTTGGATGGTGATACTTCCCTGTAAGAGATGGATGTGCCAGCTCTGAGGGAGGCCCAGAAGGGTGACGAGAAAGGAAAAGACAGGCATCCTGTCACAAAGGCTCTCCAATTAGCAGCCAGCACTGCTCAGCTTCTCCTTTCACACAGCAATATTAAACTGACCTTGTAAATGTGGTTGATGACCTTGTAACTCACAGCAGAAATTAAAAGCAGATAGAAAGTCAGATTCCAACTTTTGATGCTCACATGACAAAATTTCTGTCTGTCTGTCTGTCTGTCTGTGTCTCTCTCTCTTGCTCTGTGTGTGTGTGTGTGTGTGTGTGTGTGTGTGTGTGTGTGTGTAATACTCTCTGGCAAGAGCTCGACCCCATGAAATGATTTGGCTTGATCATATTGTCAGCTAATATGAAAACTAGGACTAAGAATGGTTCCTGTGGACTCAATATTAACTTTTTCTCCACAGTAAGATGAGGTGAATAAAATATTTATATAGAGAGACATTGACTTGAAGGATTGAATTTTCAAACTGGTTGATAAATCATGGAACATTGCTCTACAAGAAATTTATGCCAAAGAAAAGGGATTATTATGTTCAAGTTGGAGAAAAATTGGCTGCACGAAGAGAACCGGGTTTCTACCCTGCAGGACTCCTCAAGGACTTTCATATGCTGTATGCCTTTGGGAACTTCTGGCAGATTTATTTTTGCAAACTTCTTTTACTGGTAAATGTTTTATTTCACTCCCAACCCTAGAAATATTTCCTAGAAAAGTTTGAAATGAAGACAACTTGGGACATGCTCAAATATTTAAGGAGCAACTGTTGTACAATATTAGATACTTTGTAGCCTGTGAGGAATGAAAATGCCCCTTCCTCATATGCAGTGTACACACACACACACACACACACACACACACACACACACACACACGAGAGAGAGAGAGAGAGAGAGAGAGAGAGAGAGAGAGAGAGAGAGAGGAAATGAAACCACAGATACATAATTTATGTAACACTTAACAGTTGTGTAATTAACACTGCTATCTATTATTGACACATTGTTCCAAGTCTTGGGGATAAAACTGCCCGATACCAGCACAATCTCTCTGTTGCTGTTCACTTTTGAACGACCATGTCTCAAGATAACCCTGCTTTTTTGTATTACTTGTCAGATGAACAGAATTATTCTAAGGGTGTGGAACAGATCTCTGCATGGGATTCATGAGTGATTAGCAAGCTCTGTCTGTGGACTGGATAAACAACTGCGGATATAATTCCTGACTATAGTTCTGTGGGACAGAGCTTGAGTCTATGGCAGGTTAGCTTTAGTAGGGGAAGGCTGATATGAAAAGACATCTTCCTGTTCTCTTAGTTTTTAGAAGACAATGAATCTCCTAAGTGTTATCAAACACTAGCACTTGGTGATAGATGCTGAGATGGAATCCACGTATTGGGTAATATTTGTTCTTAAAGAAGAATTGCAGAGTCAAGACTAAGGCATGGATGTAAAGCAGCTCAGTGCATAGTCCTTGATATAATGTAGGGTAGATATTAGGTGCAGAGGAGTTCAAAGAACACCTCTTACAGTCTCTGCCTGCAGTCTGGTGGGCTGGATATTAGGTCACTTTAATAATGATGCTCTGGGACTGGTGAGATGGCTCAGTGAGTCAAGTCTTGTAAGGATGAGGACCCGAGCTCTAGTTCCAGATTCCATGGGAAAAAAAAAAAGCTGGGTGTGATGGTGTGCACTTGTAATCCCTGGGAGATAGAGACAGGAGGATCCTGGGGCTCACTGGCCAGCCAGTCTACCCTAGTCAGTGAGCTCCAGGTGAATGAGATACTCTGTCTTGAAAACAGAGATAACTGGGACCTGAGGAAGGGGTTCTGCTACCCTCACACACATGTGCACCTGCACATGCAAACGTGTAGCGTACATAAATACATACATATAGCAATGCCCTGAAAACTCTAAATTATTGTCTCAAGAAACTTGGATGTGTACACACATGCTTGTACATCTGTGTGTATGTGTTTAAGTTGTTGTTTTCTGTGGTATTGGGGATGGAACCCAGGCCTCACATATGCTGGGCAAACATTGTACCACTGAGCTACAGAGCTACGCCTCCAACCTAGAGAATATGTCTTATGACTTGTACAGAAAGAGTGATGATGTAAAGGAAATGTAGGGGTCCATTTGAAACTACATTACTGGTAGAACAAAATGCCTGAATTTCCCCTCCAATCCCACAGTGCTCAGGTTCATGTTCAGGGAAGGGGTCATGCAAACACAAGGTTCCAGCTGATGAGGAAAAGAGTGAGGGTTGTAGCACTTTGCACACCCTGTAATAAGACCACCAGGGAAAGAACATGGTGGGGAGAGACACGGAGGTTGATTAGAGACCATCATGATGTTTCCCTTAGTTGTGACAATCACAGCTTATTGCTAGTTGCTGAATCCTATACATTGTTACATATAACTATGTATGGTATATAGTTTTAGTTGGCAAAGATGAATTCAATCATGCTGAGAATTTCCTTAGTCTTTATAAAGGCCTGAAATTAAAGACACCCCCTCTTGGGGTTATTATTCTATAGAAATACCTGGCCAGCACAATGGAAGGTAAAACCAAATGATCAGAACCTCCAAATGGAACGTGCTTCCATTTGAGTGTGTGACATATTTCGCATCTCTAGCTGGGAAGATATAATTCCAAATTTCTTGCTTGGCTTAGAATGTATACTTTTGAAATAAGAGGCAACCCAGGCTTAAAATTCTATTAGTGACTGCAGAGCATTATCTCAGAAAGGCAGTGAAGAGAAGGAAATTTTATGATTCAGTTAATAAAATAGTAGAATTGATGAAAACAGCTCTGAAATAATAGACTTCAGGAGGTGAAGGCCCACAGGCAGGAGACAGCCTGGGATATGTCAAACACACAACACCAAGGTACAGTGCTGGCCAGCAAAGGACTACAGACTGACTTGAAATACCACTGTCATTGAAAGGATGCAGGTGGCTGATGACCGAAACTGTTAAAGGGACCCTGCCCATTCTGGATACAGGGCAGTACTTGAGGGGTGGGAAAGATACTGCAAAGGAAGGTGCTGGAATGTAAGAAATTCAGGAACATGGAGCTGCTTGCCTGAGATTATTGTTCCTGAATGAAAAAAGTCATCCCATACCGTGTGTGTGTGTGTGTGTGTGTGTGTGTGTGTTTTATGTGGTAGTGCCATCTTTGTTTATTTTTTCTCTTATTGAAAATAATTTTCTCTCCTCATTATATCCCCTGATTATCGTTTCTCCTTCCTTTACTCCTCCCAGTTCCTCTCTATCTCCCCTTCCATCCGATCCATCCCCTTTCTGTGTCTCAGTAGAAAACAAACAGGTTTCTAAGGAAAAATACTAAAGCAAAATAAAACATATTAAGATAAAACAAACACATCAGAATAGGACAAAAGAAACAAACAGAAGGAGAAGAGTTCATGAAAAGGCACAAGAAACAGATATAGATGTAGAGACTCACTCATTCACATGCCCAGGAATCCAATAAAGACACGAAACCTGGAGCCATAATATAAATACAAAGGACCTGTATGGAAGAGAGAGAGAGAGAGAGAGAGAGAGAGAGAGAGAGAGAGAGAGAGAGAGGATAAAAAATGTCCTGATGTGACATTGTGAGACAAGGAACCTCCAAAGACACTGTTGAGTTCCTTTACTGTTGGCCATCTCCTGCTGGGCATGCAGCCTACCCTTAAGAGTAGTTCTTTACCCCAGTGAGACTCTCTTGGAGAAAACTAAATTTTCATTTGAGAGTGGTGTTATCAATTGGAGATTGCTTCTGGGTTAGGGCTAGCGGTATGTGTCCACTTCTTTCAGCTCTAGGACCCCATCTGGATGGAGCATGACCCTTGAAGGTCCTGTGGATGATGCCTCAGTCTCTATGGGTTCTCATGTGTGTCCTGTTGTGTTTAGAAGGTCTTGTTTCTTTGGTGTCCTCCATCCCCTCTGGCTCTTACACTCTTTCTGCCTCCTCTTCTGTGGGGTTCCCTGATCTCTGAGGGGAGGGATTTGATGGAGACATCTCATTTAGGGCTGAGTGTTCCAAGGCCTCTCACTCTCTGCATATTATCTGGTTGTGGGTCTTTGTATTAGTTCCCATCTGCTGCAGGAGGAAGCTTCTCTGATGATGGCTGAGCACTGACTGATCTATGAGTATGGGAGAACGCTGATTAACTCTTATTTGAAGGTTTTATAGAATTCTTCACTAAAACAATCTGCCACTGGACTTTTTTCTTTGGGAGGGGTGGCTTTATTACTGATTCTATTTCACTAAAGAGTATAGGTCTATTTAAATTGCTTATCTGATTTTGATTTATCTTTGGTAGGTGGTATATATTGAGAAAATTATCCATTTTTTTTTTTAGGTTTTCTAATTTGGTGGAATATAGGTTTTTTAAGTATGTCCTTATGATTCTCTGGATTTCCTCAGTGTCTATTGCTATGTACCCCTTTTCTAATTTTGTTAATTTGGATCTTATTTTTCTTCCTTTTAGTTAATTTGGCTAAGGGTTTGTCAATCTTACTAATTTTTCAAAGGACCAGCTCTTTGTTTCCTTGATTCTTTGTATTGTTTTTGTTGTTTCTGCTTTATTGATTTCAGCCCTGAGTTGGATTATTTCTTGCTTTCACTCCTTTTAGGGGCTATTTCTTCTTTTCGTTGTAGAGTTTTAAGGTGTGCTGCTAAGTTACTAGTAGGAGATATCTCTCTCTTTCTCCCTTTTTAATGTAGGCACTTAGTGTTAGCAACTCACCCCATAAAACTGCCTTTGTTGCCCCATGTTTGGCTATGTTGGGTATTTATTTTCACCCAGTTCTAAAAGTTTTAAATTTCTGTCTAAATCTATTTTTTATTCAATAGTGAGCTATTTGGTTTCTATGAGTATGTAAGCTGTCTATCATTTCTGTTGTTGTTGATATCCAGCTTTAGTCTGTGGTGGTCAAACAGAACGCAGGATGTTATTTTTTTCAATTTGTTGAGACTTGCTTTGTGTCCAAGTATGTGGTCAGGTTTGAAGAAAGTTCCACGAACTGCTGAGAAGACCATATATTCTTTTGTGTTTGAGTAAAATGTTCTGTAAATATCTGTCAGGTCGACTTGGTTTACGGTGTCAGTTAGCACCAGTATTTCTCTATTTGGGTTTTGTCTCATCCACCTGCCCATGGATGAGAGTGGGGTTTTGAAGTCTCCTGCTATCAGTGTGTGAGAGTCAATATGTGATTTAAGCTGCAGTGGTGTTTCTTCTATGAACTTGGATGCCCCTGTGTTTGGTGCATAGATATTAAGAACTGCAATGTCTTCTTTGTGGATTTTTCCTTTGATGAGTATGTAGTTTCCTTCCCTAGCTTTTCTGATTAATTTTGGTTTGAAGTCTATTTTGTTAGATATTAAAATGGCCACACCGACTTGCTTCCTAAGTCCATTTGTTCAGGATATTTTTTTCCATCCTTTTACCCTGAGGTGATGTCTGCCCTTGATGTTGAGGTGTGTTTCTTGTATGCAGCAGAAGGATGGATCCTGTTTTCATATCCATTCTGTTAATGTGTCTTTTTGTTGGGGAATTCAGACCATTGATGTTGATGTTATCAATGAGCAGTATTTGTTGATGAGTGTTATTTTGATGTTATTGTGGCTATGGTGGTGTGGCGTGTGTGTGTGTGTTTGTGTGTGTGTGTGTGTGTGTGTGTGTGTGTGTGTTCCCATCTTTTGATTTGCTGGTCTGAGATTATTTATTCTTTGTGTTTTCTTGGGTGTGGTTGACATCTTCAGGTTGAAGTTTTCCTTCTAGCACCTTCTGTAGGGCTGGTTATATTATCATGTAATATCTTTTTTTTTCTCCATCTACTGTGATTGAATTTTTTTCTGGATATAATAGTCTGGGCTGGCATCTGTGGTCTCTTAGAATCTCCACAATATCTGTCTAGGCCCTTCTGGCTTTTAGAGTCTCCACTGAGAAGTTGGGTGTAATTCTAATAGGTCTGCCTTTATATGCTACGTGGTCTTTTTTTCTTGCAGCTTTTAATATTCTTTCTTTGTTCTGTATGCTTAGTGTTTTGATTATTATGTAGTGAGGGGGATTTCTTTACTTATCCAATCTATTTGGTGTTCTGTATGCTTCTTGTACGTTGATAGGTATCACCTTCTTTGGGTTAGGAAAATTTTCTTCTATGATTTTGTTGAAAATATTTTCTGTGCCTTTGGCCCAGGTTTCTTCTCTTTCCTCAATTCCTATTATTTTTTTTAAATTTTATTTGCATTGGTGTTTTGTGTCCAGTTATGTCTATGTGAGGGTGTCAGATCTTGGAGTTATAGACAGTTGTGAGCTGCCATGTGGGTACTGGGAATTGAACCCAGGTCCTCTGGAAGAGCAGTCAGTGCTCTTAACCACTGAGCCATCTCTCCAACCCCAGTTCCTATTATTCTTTTCATAGTGTCCCAGGTTTCCTGGATGTTTTGTGCCAGAATTTTTTTTAGCGTTAATATTTTCTTTGACTGATGCATCCATTTATTTTATTGTTATCTTCAATGCCTGAGATTCTCTCTTTCATCTCCTATATTCTGTTGGTGAGGCTTGCCCCTGTGGCTCCTGTTTGAGTTCCTAAATTTTTCATTTCCAGATTTCCTTCAGTTTGTATTTTCTTTATTGATTCTATTTCCACTTTCAGATCTTGAACGGTTTTATTCATTTCTGTATACTGTGTTTTCATAGATTTCTTTAAAGGATTTATTCATTTTTAAAGAATTCTGACATATCCATAAAGACAATTTCAAGGTCTTTTTCTTGTGCTTCAGCTGTGTTGCAGTACTCAGGGCCTGCTGTGGTAGGGCTGCTGGGCTCTAGTGGAGACATATGCCTTGGCTGTTATTAATTGTGTTTTTATGCTGGCGTTTAGGCATTTGGGTATGGGTTGCTTGGAATTTTAGGTACTGCTATCTGGTCTTGTTTTTGATGGGTGGGTATATTGATTCTTGGTGTCTGTGTCTGCTGCCCCCCTCTTTTTTCTTAGAGAGTTTTGATCCTTGGTGACTGTTGCCCCCTCTTTTTTCTTAGAGGGTATGGTAGCTATTACCTGGTAGGAAAATTATCTGGGATCCTGCCAGGTGTAGCTACTAGGGGCTCTGGGTAGAATGTGTTCCTTGGTATTGGGAGCTGACGTTTAGGAATGGGGATGGGGTAGAAAGAGAAGTTTGAGAGGGTCCATTGGAGGGAGGAGAGCAAGGTGTTCCACCAGGATCTGTTTAGTTCTATGGGAATGGATGTTGATGGAGAGCAAGGAGAGGCCATGACAGGTAGTCTGCTGCAGAGCTGTGGTTGAGACTTGGGGATCGGGGGATTGGATTTGGAGTAGAGGAGGGAAAGTGGAGATCTGAAGCTTGCCTACCTGCTTTGTTAGCCTACTTGCTTCTCTGCCTGGGTTGGCAGGCAGGTGCCCAGGGAATGCTTGCTGGAGTTGAAGGCTGAGACAACAGGATGGTAGAGGAAGAAGGCTGAAGGAGAAGATCTTCCTGAGCAGCTAGAGGTGGGGTCAGAGAGCAAGAGGGGGGGGGCACAGCAGGTGGTCTGCCACTGAGCTGGGGGTGAGACTAGGGGCTTGGATTCGGAGGAGAGAGGGGAGAGGGGAAGATCCACTGTTAGACTACCTGCTTCCCTGGCCTGCTTGGCCTTCAGTTCCCAGGGAAGGCTAACTTTATAATAACAGCTCACCACTGATTGGGGGCGGGGGGGGGGGGGGGGGGGGGGAGAGGGAGGGAGAGAGAGAGAGGGGGGGAGAGAGAGAGAGAGAGAGAG
>CABHPP010146721.1:398-37721 GCA_902168425.1 Peromyscus attwateri | reverse complement strand
AAAAGTGGCTTTAGCTTCACTAGTGACAGAGAAGGTAGTCTTCACAGGGAGGCTCTTTGCTGGGTGGCTGAGAGGTTGCCCTACTTGATCATAAAACACTTTCAGAAATTTCTTTTTAAAAGAGCCGCTTTCGTCCTGTTAAAAATGATGGGGAAATCTGTAGACCGAGTCTTTAACGCCCATTTCAAACTTTTCCATGTGCCTTACTACCCCGCAGAGGGGAGAAAACCGTATTTTATTTTACAGACTTCTGTGAGGTAAGGATTTGCATACCGGTTGGCTTCCACCAATGGGATGCTCTTGAAGAACACCTGGATTCAGAATTCAGTCAGTAGTGCAGCCCTGTAGCAGAGGTGGAGTTCTTGGAGCTGTGGTGCTGTTGAGGGTAGGGTGGAGGCTGGAAGGTACAGTCTACACCCTGCTCCTTTAGGCTATCAACTAATCTTGTAAGTTCTCAATCACCTGTGTTCCTTTTATTTCTTAACATGGCCACAGGAATTTTTGTTACCAACAACTGAATCAAGGAACCTTATTCAAAAATAGACAGCAAAACGAAACAAAAGCAAGCAACCAACCAACCAAACAAAAAACCCTCTTCAACTAGTTCTGGTCACCAGATTCTGTGACAAGGTAGCCCCAGACTCACTTCAAACTCTTGATCATCCTTTCAGGTTTTTTGAATGCTGAGATTATAGGCATGTGTCCCCACGCCTAGCTAAAACATCTATATAGCAGGAACACAAGAAATAGAGACTGTAATTGCACAAAATATATATATTATATATGTGGAAAGAAGGTGAAGAGCTGAATAGTAGAGTGGTGTGTGTGTGTGTGTGTGTGTGTGTGTGTGTGTGTGTGTGTGTGTTGTGTGGTATGGAGGGTAAGGCTGGGAATGTTAAGGAGGGGTACAGTGATGTTTAGATATGGCAAGAAAAAAGAACGGGGAAGGCTGCCATATAAAGGCACAACAATAGTGTCATCACCCCTTCTCATGTTGACAAATGAGCCACGCTTTCTCCCCTCTACCCCCATGCCATTGGGAAGAAAGCAAAAAAAAAAAAAAAACTGTCCTGTAGAAGAGACGTTTGCCTGACCTGTGTCTGCATGGCTTGGCTTGATGGATTTTTACACTTGCTGTTTGCCATTGTTCAAATCCAGCACAGCAAGCTAAGGAACATTACCACACTGGACACATAGAGTCCTTTTATCGTCTGCCAAGAGCGTGTTCTGGCTGTTCAAGGAAGCTACAAGCCTGCAGAATGTGGCACCAGAAGTCATCTAGAACACCACTGTTTTATTTGCCAGAGCCAGTCTTCATGAAACTGGGGGATTTTAGACCCAGCTGTATCTTTGGGCAAGAATTCAGGCTTCTCCAACTTTGATC
This sequence comes from Peromyscus attwateri, assembly GCA_902168425.1. Taxonomy (NCBI): domain Eukaryota; kingdom Metazoa; phylum Chordata; class Mammalia; order Rodentia; family Cricetidae; genus Peromyscus; species Peromyscus attwateri. Next base: position 36,337 of record CABHPP010146721.1, on the reverse strand, counting down.
TGCTTTTCTATTACTTATATGTGACATCAGCCTACAGTGACATGTATATTAGTTGGGTGTCCCTGGCATCAAAAAGCAATTTTGTGCGTGTGTGTGTGTGTGTGTGTATGTCTGTGCTTATATTGTATTAGTGTGCATATTTGTCAATGAATGTGTATGTGTCCATATATTTGTGTCTGTGCATGTTTGCGAGTGCCTGAAGGCCATAAGTTGATATTAGCTATCTTTCTCTATCACTCTCCACCTCATTTTATTTTATGTTTTGAGATAAAGTACCTCACTGAACCTGGAGCTCACCAGTTTGGCCAGACTGTCAGGTCTGCAAGCCCCAGGGGTCCTTCCATCTCCACCTCCCCAATGCTGGGTTTATAGACATGGGCTGAGCACAGGTCCTTATCCTTGTGTGTCAGGGACCTCATTAACAGACTCATCTCCCCAGCCCCCAAGTCTCCATTTTTACATTTTTTTTTGCATGTTTGGGGTTTGATTGCCACTGAGTTTGAGGCATCGCCTCTAGCCTGATGCTCCTGGAAGCGTTTTCACATGAGGAAACAGTATAAAGATTGCTGAGTTCAAGCCTTTGTTTCCAAAGTTCCCTGGGTGGTCTGGGACTGAAATCAGTTCTTCAGTTTTCAAGGAAGTTTCTATGAAAATATGAGTTGAATGGAATGCCATTAATAATAGCTTTTATACAACTTTCAGATTCTCTCTCTGTGTCTCTGTCTCTCTGTCTGTCTCTATGTCTCTGTGTCTCTGTCTCTCTCTGTCTTTCTGTCTCCTCTCTCTGTATGTGCAGGAGGCCATCCTCCTTTATGACTCTCTGCCTTATTCCTTTGAGACCTGGTCTTCACTGAACCTAGAGTTCACCATTTTCCGGCTAGACTGCAGCCATCTATGCTGAAAAATGGTGAGTGCTAGGCTCAGTGAGCCTTCTGGAAGTCATCTCCATGCTTGCAACATTTAGCCTCTGTTACTAGAAAGGACAAAGTCCATGCTGGGGAAAACTCATCCCCGCATGATCTTGCCCCAACCTCTCCCTCCCCAAATTCCATCTGTATCACACACTCCCTTCACACACTCTCTTGCTCCCTCCCTTCAGCCATACTGGCCCCTGTGTAGTTTCTGGAATGTTCTTTTCGTAGGACTTTTACTTGCATTGGTGCTGTGTGTCCGAAAACCCCTTGGCCGGCCTCTCACCTTGCAGAATTATACAGTCTGGTGTTCCTGGTCCTAGCTCATTTATCCCTGCTATTACTACCACTACCCTTTAAAAGTGTTTTTACATCACACTATTTATTTATTTGTGTGTGCCATGGTGCTTGTGTGGCAGTCAGAGGACAGCTTTCAGGAGTCAGTTCTCTCCTGCTAGGATGTGGGTTGTTGGAATTGAACTTAGACTTGGCAGCAAGCACTTTCACCCATGGAGCCATCTTCCCAGCTGGGGTGGTTTGAATAAAAATGGCCCCCATAGGCCCATAGGGAGTAGCACTGTTAGGAGGCGTGGCTTTGTTGGAGTAGGAGTGGCCTTGTGGGAGGAAGTGTGTCTCAGTCTCTTCCTGCTGCCTGTGGATCAAGATGTAGAACTCTCAGCTCCTTCTCCAGCACCATGTCTGCCTGCACACTGCCATGCTTCCCACCGTGACGTCATGGACTAAACCTCTGTAAGCCAGAACCAATGAAATGGTTTCCTTTATAAGAGTTGCCATGGTCATAGTGTCTCTTCACAGCAATAGAAATCCTAACTAAGACACCAGCTCCCTCCTCTCCATTTTTAAACAATCGTTCTGCTGCCTTTATTTCTGTCACAAATTGACTGACATTCATCTACCTGGTTAGACTTCTTGGTCTATAAGGGCAGAGTCTGTGTTGGCTTTTTTGCGCCATTTTGTCTCTAGCACCTAATACAACCTGGTCTATTGTAGGCTAGGCAGAATTATTTGTTGAATAAGTGAGCAGATGGCTGAGTTTTGAGAGCGAATTCTATTGATCAATTCATACAGCATCTTGAGGCCCCACATTTTATCTTCTCTGGTCAGGTGGGCTTCCTGCCTACCTGACAGGATGGCTCTGGGAGGCAAATTCAGTGATGCATATGAAGGTTTCGTACAAACTGCCCCCCCTCAGCACCCTACAGGAGTCACTTGTTATTTTAGCTTCTGTTGATTTACGATTCTAGAGAAGATATAATTGGGGCCAAAAACTAAGATAAAATTGATTTTGGTCCCTAAAGGGAATCTCCTGTTCTTTTTCTAGTCTTCTGTTTCCATTCAGCGACATCTCTTCTTATTGTTCTGCTCTCCAAGTCTGCCCTCGGTAAAGGATCTGACATGAGCCATTGGTGTCTTAATGTTAATTGAAACACTGGAGCCATTTGCGTTTTTAATGCGCTCGAGGAACAAAGGCTCTGTCATTCTTTAAAGGAAGATCAAGCGTCATTGAGAAAACAGACTGAGTGCCCACGGATGGGACACTGAAGCCAGCAGCTGACATTGGACCCTACACACTCCCTCCCGCCTACCTTCCACAGAGGAGGGTCCCTTCAGCATTAGAGGCCTGCTGTTCCCAAGGGGCTACTTCAAGGCCAAGGGCGTCTCCTGTTCTGCAAGAATTCTGCCATCTTTTTCTCATTTCAGTTCAGAATTCCCTTACCACATGGTGTGCATGCATTGGGGTTGGAGGTGTCTGATCATGTTCTAACTGTGTCTGAGAAAACTTCAGGTAGCTTGGAATCCTGACAAGCAAGTGTTCCGAGTAAGGTGCGTCTGTAATCTCCTCAGCTACACTCCCAGATGAACGTTCTCCCGAGTCTCAGAAGATGAGAGGGCAGCCTTTTATAGGATCGGGTCCCATGGGTGGGAGGGTGGGTGGGAGACTGAGAAGAGGTGGCAGTGAGGACAAGGTAAGGGAAGGATGAATTATCCCAGCTCCCTCAGGCTCTACAGGAGAAAAGAACACTTGGGCAGGCTGTGGTGGTAGCATGGTTGCCACCAATCCATGACAAGTGCCAGGGATTGTTAGGATACATGTCTTGTCTAGCAGGTACTGCATGACACACACGTGGTGCACTTCATAATCCCAAGGCTTTGAGGAGTTTATGATTTAATGGTAAAAGTGATACCTCCACCTGAGAGAGAGAGAGAGAGAGAGAGAGAGAGAGAGAGAGAGAGAGAGAGAGAGAGAGAGAATGCCCTAAAGGAGTTGTAGGAATAAACGACTTAGCTATAAAGTTAGGGATGCCGGTTAGACTGCAGGCTGGATTTTCATGCGGTTCTGAAGCATTCAAACAGCTGGTGAAGGGAGTGGTGGGCAGAGAGCTCTTCACATGGGCATCACAAGATGTGAAATTCAGGGGCAGCTCACCCATGGTAGGAATCGTGGGTGCTGCCTGGCCGCGCTCCCACAGGAGAGGGACCGTGCAGGACCGCTGCATCCTCATAGGTCACAGCGGGAGGCTCAAGAGAATCAATGCAGAAGAAAATGGGGCCTCCAGGAGGGTTCTTTGCCTTAGCTGCACTGTCTCACCATGAACTTCAGAGAAGCAGAAAAGAGCAGATCAAGTGAGGAGCTACATAGAAACTGGAGAAGCCCAATTTTCTCTGGCTCAGGCAAGCTGGTTACAGCCTAGATTGACCATACTGGGGATGCTCCTAGATGCCTGGCTGACACAGCAGTGAGAGGCTCGATGTTATTGTGTGACCCATTCCCCCCCCCCCCCCCCCACAGCTGGTGTTGAAGAAGAGGGTGCGCAGCTCACAGCGCAGGGCTTTGGGGCCCTGAAATGCAGGTTGTTGCGGCTTTGCCCACTCTGAGGCTTACGATCACCACGCTTCAGCATTGAGAAGCTCCTGTCAGCCTTTCCATTATGAACCCGTGTCCTGGGAAGGGTGCTTCTGTGTCTCTATCAGTGCTAAATGCAGAGCCACGCCACCCGTCCCAGAATGGTTACGCTTTTCCACCATGCAAATGGATGCTATGTTTTTTTAGTCAAGGAGGATGGAGAAAGACCCATGGAAAATTCCAGATAAAGGAAAGGAGTTGAAATCCAATGACTAAAAAGTATTAGGAATGAGGTGGGCAAAATTCTTCAGTGTATTTAAGCCCGATAGGACTCAATGTGGCTAATGGGCTTTCTCTGAAGCTCTCTTGCAGCTGTTCTGAAGGCAGGATGCAGTGGGTACACGCTGTTCAGGCTCAATTGTGTGGAACAGTTGGTACGCAGGCCTAGGTTCTCTTTAGCTTGGCTGTGTCTGGACAGGCCCACAAGTTTACTGATCCCTTGAGCTAGATGCTTTGGTAATTACTGGACAGAAAAAGCATTGCATATTTATTTGAAACAAAAGTAAGACAGTAACCAAGGAAGGTCTTACAACAAAGCCCTCACTCCTTGGAACTACAGAGCAAAGGAGGAACCAAGCTCACTCTTACCTTGTCTGCCCAGCATCACAAATCCATACTGTAGGTACTTGAGATGAGGTGCATCACACAGCAATTGTCTTTTTCTGGATTATTTCACTTAGTGTAATCTCTTCAAGAGCCAGCCGTCTTGCAGCAAGTGTCAAAATCTCCCAGTCTTTGAAGGCTGAGTGATGTTCGTGCTATGGTACTTCGTACACAATCACAGACACATGACGGCACTTCAGTCCACGAGAAACTGCATGCGTGTTCATTGGTGTGGCTGTAAGTGCAGTAAGATACACCATCTAGTGTGGTGCTATGCTGTGATGCCAGCATAGTGGCAAAAACCACGCAAGGATGCATTTCTCAGACTATGCTCCTGTTAGCCATGATGTGTGGCTGTATATACTTTGGGATGATTTATACAACACAGGAAATGGACCCGCCTTTGGCTATTGTGGATGCTGCTGCTAGGGGGCACTGATGGACAAGTAATTGCTCCGTTCTGATTTTGGAATCTTTGTTTTATTTTGTTTCATTTTATTGTCCTACAGTTGTATTGAGGGATATTTGAGTAATAATACACGACATATACTGAAGGGGCACCATTTGGTAAGTTTTAGCCTTTTTGCACATCCACGAATTATCACTGCAATAAAGATAACGACCATTCCATTGACCCAGGAAATTCGGCAGAACGCCACAGTGTAATTATTAAAAAGAGTGACCTTTAAGTAAAACCACTTGTAAGTTCTAGAATAGAAATAGCCTAATGCTAATATTGATGAGAAGGAATTTTCACATTGAGAGAAAAATCTGTTTAATTTTTCTCTTTGGCATTTTCATTTCCCCGCCTAAAATCTGTGTCTTAGGAGCCAGAGTTGATTTCTTGGCGACAGTTAGTTTGCAAAGCAAAGGCCAAGTGCTGGGTCTGAGGTCTGAGGAGGGAACAGAGGCTCTCTAGACTGCTTAGTCACAGTTTATGAGAAATGCCTGTCTCCAACTTGGGTAATGAGAAGGCCAAGAGAGGACTTTCTCTCCTTGGAAGAGAAAGTTCATTCTCAAGGTTGGTCTGAGGAGGAGTGCTTTGGCAACTCTATAAAAACACTTTCCAGGGACAAGGGATGCGCCTTGTAAGAAATATTTCACAGCAGATGCATTGTGTTCTTTCAGTTTTGGGAACTGGAAATGGAGAATGCTTTCTTTCTAAGGTCCCCACTGGACGGGTATTCAAATGCCAAGAATTATGTCCTAAAGCTAAGAACAGAGAGGTCTCCACTGAGCAACGGATAAACACATTGTGGGAACTTGAGACTGTCCACAGGGGAAAATCACCAGCTTGTTTATGTGGACATGAGCCCCAAGCATTACCAAATACTTTCCTCTGTGGGGATGCTTCCAGAAAGCTGAAGACTCTTATCAAATAAAAACTGAACTCAGCGTGGAAAGTTTATTCAAAGAAGTTACTGCAGTAGAAAAATCTCTCTACTTTTGGGATCTGGAAATGTTTCAGACTCAACGAGAAAAGGGCTTTCATGGGAAGGGGTAGGTGGAACTAGTGGGAGCTGTTGAGGGGGAGGGGTGGGTAAGCTGGCTAATGGCGCAAGTAGCAGGTCTGTACACCACACTGGCAGACGTTTCTGGTTTTGGTCATGCAGTTCTTCGGCGAACTGCTGTGACCAAACGTCCCGTATGGCAAGGAGACAAGCTAACGTTGAGAGACCTGTTTAGGAAGAGAGGACAGCTAAGGTCCGGGCCACCCCAATCAGCCAGTGGATGATGGGGAGTTGAGAGAAACCTCATCTTTCTGGACAGCTGCAATGGAGTGGCGGACAGGTGGGCGGCTACTCCTCAGTCCAGAGCCTAAGGCTGGCTGCACTCAGGGGCTCATGAGACCCAGATTCCAGGATCCTATGCTTGGCAATCTGCAGCTTGACAAGCTTCTCCAAGCTTCTCCCATCTGCATTCAAAGTGAAGGACAAACTGGACAAGGTGCAATAGACTTCATCAGAAAGTGTGGTTTAAAGCAATGGGTTTGCTACTTTCTAACTGGATAATCAATCGTTTTACTACACTTAACTTTGTTCCCTTTACTGTGAAATGGGGCAATAATGAACTACTTTTGATAGACTTTAAAAAATCCTGTTACATCTATCTATCTATCTATCTATCTATCTATCTATCTATCTATCTATCTACCTACCTATCTATCTATCTATTTAGTGTGTGTGTGTGTGTATGTGTGTGTGTGTGTATGTGTGTGTGTGTGTGTGTGTGTGTGTGTGTGTCTGTGTGTCTGTGTCTGTGTGTGTGTGCTCACACATATGCACATGTGGAGGTCAGAGCACAACTTGTGAGAATCAGTTCTCTTCTATCCTGTGGGTCTCAGTAACGAAATTCAGACAGTAAGACTTGGTGTCAGGCGTCTTTACTCACTGAGCCATTTCTCTGGCCCAGTTTTGTTTTGTGACTTTCTGATAGTCTTTGCAAGGATTAAAGGGCACTAGTGCAAAGGTTCTGCCAGGAAATGGGAGAAGAATTTAAACACCAAGTCATGATTGCAATGGGATAAGCGTAGAGTATGGTTGTCACAGCCTGCAGTCAGTGGCTCCCAGGAATGCCATTTTTGCATGCACCAAAGAGAGAAAAAAGATTGGCCTTCTCAGTCATGTAGGCTTCTGACATTGTTTGACTCTTTGATCAGAATTCAAATTCAGGTAGTTCAATGATGTGGAAACTCTGCACTCCTTGCATAAGATCACATGTAAATCCAGGGCTTATCTGGATGGAAGATGGATGGACACAGGGCTGTAATTTACCCAGGGGGTAGAGTAAGGGCTGAGCACTGCCCTTGCAATTGTATAATTAGATTAGTGTCTCTTGGGTAATGGATTCTGCTGCTTTCGCTTTTGTTTCTTGTGTTAATTTACAAATACTGCAGTTGTCTCAGGACAGAAGGAAAGAGAAGGAAAAGGAAGGCATTTGCCCCATCAGGAATTCTGCTAACTGGCCGTCTGACCACAGCCTTTTCCATGATTATGCCAGCGGTGTATCTAGTTCTTGTCCATCTGACCACGCTGCCTTCTCTTTTCTTGCTCTTGCATTTTGTGTTTTGTCTTTAAGTTTCATGCTGCTAGAAACACAGTGTCTTGGCTGTAACAGTGAGCAAATGCCCTGCTCTTTAGGAGCCTGAGGTGCAGCCACAGTTTTGAGTAGCACCTGAAGCATGAAATGGATTTGTCTGCCCTCACCTATCCAAGGAAAGTTAGACTGAGACGAAAATAGGATAGTTAGGGCTGAGAATTCTTCTTGCATGGGGAACAGAGTTCTGTCGCAAAGTCAAAGGGTCCAGGTTTTTACCACCGTGGAAGTGAATGACACGAACATCTTTTGTAGCTTGGAAGTAATCCTCAGAGATAAGTAGATGTTGGAGGACCAAATGAGAGAGTTTATACAAATCACTAAGGATTTTTATTGTGTTTTATAAGAATAAGGTACTGACATTAATAAGAGGGCCCCCCAGTTCAAAGTAGCAATAGTCACAGTAGTCCAACTGTGGCAACAACCAAAATGCCTATCATGGTACACTAAAGTGGCATATCCATACAATGAAATATTATTCAGCTGTGACAAATCAAAAAGTACTGGTACACGCCACCACCTGGGTGAACCTCAAAAGGGTTCTGCTAAGAGAAAGAAGATGAACGCAAAAGGTATGTATTAGTCCCTTATGCCATGGACCAGGGGGCAGGGAAAATGAGGAGTAAATGCCTAATGGTGAGACCTTTTTTAGAGTGGTAAGAAATACCTCGAACTTCAGTGATGGTAGAACACTGTGATGTAGCTGGACTTTTCTCTAGTCCTGCCCAGCCCCACGGACCCCACAACCATTTATAAAATAATCACTCAGAAGCTCATGTTAATTAAACTGCTTGGCCATTAACTCAGGCCTACCACTGACTAGCTCTTACACTTAAACTCAGCCCATTTCTGTTAATCTATATGTCACCACGTGTTCCGTGGCTTTACCTGCTGCCTTTACATGCTGCTCCCTGGACGGCAGGCTGGCGTCTCCTCATTCAGCCTTCTACTTCCCAGAATTCTCCTCCCTCTTTGTCCCGCCTATACTTCCTGCCTGGCTACTGGCCAATCAGTGTTTTATCAATCAATCATCCACAGCACTGTGAATGTACCTAGTGCCACAGGAATTGATCCTCAATAGAAGAAAGTCACCAGGAAAGCAGAAAGAATTTGCAATGAGGGGCAATCTGTCCTTTAAGCTCTTGAGTACAATAAGGTAGCAGGTGACTTGCAGCCTTCTGAAAGGAACGCCCAGGTAGACGTTTCTGGAGTCCTTCCTCTACTTGGAAATTGAATTTCTGAAGAGTGGCCTTGTGCTGGCTGCCATTGGAAGATAAAAATGTCCCTTCCTTGACCTTCCCCTTCTGCTCTGGAGCCGATCTCTTATTTCAGGGAGTATTCTTGGCTAACTACTGAAAAAAACAAAAAAAAAACCACTTTTGTCAATAAAGGTAAATCTTTATAGCTACTGGGGGGTTGAGGTGACACGGAGATTTTTATTTTTGACTTTTTAGCCTGTTTTCCTGGGTTGTTTACTGGATGAATTATTCCCTGCCAAGGTGAAATAGCTCCCTTAATTCTACCTCCTGAGATTTTTGTGACTGCCCCAATTTCATGACTGCACTCTACAGAGCAGGAAGTAAATCCCAGAGGGCAGATAGAATTTAATGGATTCTTTACCCAAGATTTCACTAAGTAAAAAGTTGGTAAAACAGTCCATCAAAGAATGACTAATTATCTCAGAACGCACATGCTTCCAGAGTCCTCCAGGACTAAAGCATTCATTTGGAATATAGACACCTAATAGGAAACCCTTGATCCCTGCTGGGCTCCCATTATCCAGCTTTTTTTTTCTTTTTTTTTTTTTTTTTTAAACATGGTGGAAGAAACATATCCAATCCTGTATGTATATGGCTTATTTTCTGATCCCAAGGTGGGTGATTATCTTATACTAGATTTTGCTTTTTCTCCTGAGGTGTTTTTAAAAGAACTCGAATGTCTAATTTCTGGTCTGTTTCTCTTGACTAGGAAAAAAGTGTCTAATATTTACTGGAGTTTTAGCTAGGGTAGAGCTCAGGGAGAGGATGAATCACACCAGAGGGTTGTCTCCAAAGGAATGGAAATGGTGGCAAAGTGCTGATTTGTTCTCTCTGCAACTTAAATAAATCCCAGGGTCTCTTGGGGTCAAGTGTTTATTGATACTCCATCAAAGATAAAGCAATCTAGCTTCCAACAGCTTGAAGAATAATCTTTTCTGTTTTTTTTCCAACTGTAACATTTTTTTTTTAGATGGTCAGTGTAGATACTTTATTAAACTCTGGGTTCTAAATTCAGCAATCTTCCTTTCTCCATGGATTCTGGTTATTGCAGATGCTGTGGATTCCTTCCCTCTTGGAGGCAGTCACTCACGGAATCCAGTCTCTGCCCAGTTCCTCCCAGGCTTCTCCAGCTTGCAGATGCCCAAGGGGGAGCAGGACAGCTCTCCAGAAAGAGGGGGATGTTCCTTTCCTGATCCCATGCCTTGTCCCACCGTGCAGACCATGCAGACACCTCCTTGTCCCCCATCACTTGGTCATTTACACTGGGATCCCGAAACTGTTGGCAGAGGGGACTGGAAGACAAGGTTTCTGTTTCTATTGATGGCTGTTGGTTCTGCACAGAGGGGAGGGGTCTTCTGGAGGACCACGCGGGGCACTGCAGTGGATGGTGGTCATGGAGGATGTATGACACAGAGGTCATGAGCAGAGGGTCTGGGGTCAGGAAATCTGTATTTGGGGTTTCCAGTCGTGTGGTCTCAGGGCAGTTTTCCTCTTACCACCTGCTCCTTCTTCAAATCGCTTGGAACAGCAGGATGCATCTTTCATGATGAGAATGAAATGATCCCAGAACTCACAGGGAGGAGGCCCTTTCTTCTGACTGGACCTGGCTTACTTTCATCTGGTTCTTTGTGGAGTCTTACCCTCTCCCAATGGATTTCAAGAGTTTTCTTCTTTGTGACATGAGGACCCAGAGGTCTGAATGCCACCGGGTCTGTTGGGTCGCAGAAAGCCTAGCTACTCAAAGAGCTTCTGCTGTTCCTTCCTGCTTCACTGTGAAGCACGGCAGGTGGAGGTTTCCTTATTGGTCCATGCTGAGTCACAGAATGGGCAAGTTAGAGTATAAGTGGTCTGCCATTCGCTTTGAAGGTAGCTAGGACATTCTTATTTATTACACTTGTTTCACTTTAGTGACTATCTTTTTGTTTGTTTGTTTGTTTGTTTGTTTTTCGAGACAGGGTTTCTCTGTGTAGCTGCACCTTTCCTGGAACTTGCTTTGTAGACCAGGCTGCCGAACTCACAGAGATCTGCCTGGCTCTGCCTCCCGAGTGCTGGGATTAAAGGATCACCGAGATGCAAAATTGTACCCTTGGTGCCTGCTAAGAAGCAAAGAGTCAAGGCCCCTAGCATCATTTTGTTGCTAGTTCAGGGCATGAGGAGCCCCTGGAATAAAGAATGCATTAAAGTGACAGAGGAGGCTGGCTGAATCACCAGAACCTACTTCAGAAATGGTGCTTAGATGATGGACTAGCTCTGAGAGGAAAAAGGTTGCTAGCTTCTGGATGACGGGTGTAATCCAGCTGTCTCAATCTTTCAGGGCCGGGGACAATATAAATGTAAAAACTCTTGTTAAAGAATTAAGACATTCAATACAAAGACAACAGAGCACTAACCTAAGTATGAGAGTCTGTGTAACTGCCCATGGTGCACACATACACAGCCTGTATTAAGGGTGGGAAAGGGAATTCTCTCTAGCACACTCACTGTGGTGTGGCTCATGTTGCATTGTGATGGCAGGTCATCTTGCCTGTAAGCTGTGGCAGGTCATCTTGCCTGTAAGCTCTGGAAGGGGTTGTCTCGTTGACTGCTTTCACTTAAGAACCTGGCCAAGAAGCCAGCTGCACATGGGGAGAGCATCAGGGAGGAAGGTAGGTTTCTTGACTGACCACCATCTGCTTGGCTCTTCTGGCTCTTGCTCTCCTTAGCTGGGCATCAAGGTAGGTGTGCTTGGCATGTGGTAAACCTTGTTCAGTTTCTCAGAATTTCAGTCTCCTTCCACTCCAGCAAGCATTCTGCTCTTAAAGAGTTCTGTACGAGGATGGTGAGCCTGAAGTTAGGAGGAACTCAAAGTCTAAGAAATTGAAGCCTGCCCATTTGTCTTTGAAAGCATAAAGGTATGATTGGAATGGGAGAAAGAGATAAAAAAAAGCTCATAAACTTAGATTTGATTTCAAAGGAGATTTTATTGATATCAAGATTGGAGATAAAAAAATGATTATCTTCTAAGGAAACCAGCTGTGGCTGAAGGGTGGGACTATTTGCTGTCAAATCTATAGGCTAGCACAATTTTACCTGAGAAATCTCATTCTTAAAGCAATTTAGAAAAATGCTCTGTTCTTCTGGCATTCTTAATCCAGAACATTTACTTTTCTCCTTTGGAAGAGAATATTAGATGTCTGTACTTGTGACTTTAAACAGAAAAACTGAACCAAGTGTGTGCGTGTGTGTGTGAAGTGTCACAGCTATCAGGGAAATAACCCAGGTGAGGTTAAGAATGGAACTTGGATCAGCACAACTTTAACTGGTGCTAGATCAAAAATTTCTGGAGTCTGATCAAGGGCTTTACTTTCCTTACACATGTAAACACAATCCAACTCTAGATGAAAGTTTCCACGAGCCAGTGATGTCTACATGGAGATCCCCTTGCAGAGTACATCTCTTTAGCAAAACACCTCTGACCTTTACCATAAGAATGGGTTCTATTGACGGAGAAACAGTGCTCGAGGTCAGGGCCTAGGGAGGAAGGATTTATAATAAGCATAAAGATGGGCTCTATTGATTGAGAAATAATGCTCAGAATTCTGAGGGATTTGATGATAACTGGCTCCATGGCCTACCAAAAGATCACCAGGTTTGGCCGGGCGGTGGTGGCGCACGCCTTTAATCCCTACAAAAGGGAATGCACCAGTCAGTTTCTTACTAGGAGAGGGTGGCGCGGGCTGGGTTCATGCCTCTGGGTGATGCATGAGCTTGCACTGGACCCCACCTGATTTTGGTTCTGTTTTCACCGTTACCTGTCCTGCCTTCAGCCCTGCTGAGGACAGTGATGAAAAAGCAAAGTGCCCCGGCTCATCTGATTGGATGCTTTCTTGAGTGTCTATATTTTGGAATATACAGTTTACCTTCTCCTCGCTCATCTCCCAAACTACATTAAAAGTAAAAGAATGTAATTAATGTGCCATGGTCTACTGGTGACTAATCTACCTGTCGTAGATGTTAGAAAACTAGTCTTCAAAAAAGCAGTAGTATAGAATCGAAGCTTGGTTTTTTTGTTATTTTTGAAAGCATTTTTTAATATTTAAAGAGCATAGACTAAGAATATTTCAGACTATAACCAGAACTATAGGACGTTGGTTTTTCTCCTCTGCAGAGGATTTTCCCGGTATGAAAGAATGACAGTGATCAGCGATTATTTATTCTCTAGGGCGGAATAAGATACGATGGAGACAAGTTGAATTATGAATGGTGCTCCGAGGCCTTGTGAAGATTTTCTAGTCCTAAGTGAAAGGCGAAGAAAGGACATAGGAAGAATTAGAAATACGTACCTATTAAAATGTGCAGAGAAATATTGCCTCCCATCTAATGGTCTGAGAAAGTCCTTCCCAGGGTCATTGAGAAGCTTGAGTTCAGACAGCACTTTCAATGGGGAGAAAAATAGCCAGGGTTGTTTGTATCGCAGGGGGAGCTCCACTCTGCTTGGCCTTGGGCAGATGTTGAAAGGACTTGAACACTTTTAAAAATGATTTGTTTCATTTTTATTTCTCTCTCTCTCTCTCTCTCTCTCTCTCTCTCTCTCTCTCTCTCTCTCTCTGTGTGTGTGTGTGTGTGTGTGTGTGTGTGTGTGTGTATGTGTGTACACCTGCGGAAGCCAGAACAGGCCATTGGATCCCCTGGAGAGGGAGTTATAGGCAGTTGTGAGCCATCAAATGAGAGCACCAAGTACTCTTAACAGCCCAGCCACCTCTCCCAGCCCTGATTTGACCATTGCTATTAATAAACAGGAATTATAAATGGAATACTTTGGTTTAGAGAAAGGACATTTTGTGGACAGTCCTAAAGTTCTGGGTATACCAAGTGTGGCACAGGTGAAGGGCAGTTGTTTAAATGAGCAGGGCTTGGTAGGATTGGCCAGGTGCCCAAGAGATTTGGCAGTTCTTAATGTAGTGACATTCTGACTTTTAAAGGTACAACAATTTGAAACCTTTAATCTTTGGGAGAGGAAGAAAGATGACCTTGACTGTATCTAATGCATATTGAGATTCATTTAGAAATGGTAGGGCTAAAGAAATTAATCTGAGGTCAAAGTAATAAAGGTTGTGGGTCCTACGGAGGAGGAACACATACATTAGGGTAGCTGATGTGTGTGTGTGTGTGTGTGTGTGTGTGTGTGTGTGTGTGTTCTTCAGAGATTAACTATAAGTCCACTGAGCATGGGAAAATGGCTTAATAACCAGGATTCCACTGACTGTTTCGATATCTCTAAGCATTGCCACTGTTGTCATCATTGACAATGAATTATCATTTTTGGATCTATAAGCATCAGTTATTAAATGAAGCAAGGCTATTTAAACCTTACTGATATTATACAATGCTATTTTTATTGGTTGTCTCATTGCTACAAGCCAATACTTGACAAGAAGTAACTAACTTGAGGGATGAAAAGTTTTATTTTGGATGACTTTAAGAAGGGATACAGTCCATCATGGAGGGAAGTCATGGCATCAGGAGTGTGAGGCAACTGATCACATCCTGTCAGCAGTTAGGAGGCAGAAAACAAACAGGAAGTAGACTGGATGGTAAAACATCATAGCTAGTTCCTAGAGCGCCACTTCCTCTGATGAGGCTCCACCTCCTAAAGATGCCAAAACTTTCCAAAACAGCGCCATCATCTGGGAGCCAAGTGCTCCAAGGTTGGTTTTTAGATCACACTATAAGTAAAAGTTGGAATCATGTTTTAATTCATGTCTGTTTATTTCCCAGATTTATGCTATATTACTTTTATTGTCTTGGAGTTCTGAGAATTTGGAATTAGTCTCCCTAAGTCAACTGGGATGAAAGCCAGACCTAAGCTTAGATGGACAATGGAGTGTGCATTAGTTATTCTTGCCTCTAGCATTTACTTCTCCCTTATATGAAATACGTCCTCATGGCCCATTGGGAGAGCTGTCTATGCCTTCCTCAGCTCTATGTATTTCAGGTGTGGTGTTGATTTTAGAGATGGAACATGAGACATGGGCAGAGGCCTTTTCTCGAAAGTCAGAGGGTGTGGGTAAAAGATGGGCATCTGACAAAGGGTCAGTCAGAGCTGGGAGAGCCAGGTTTGCTGTCCATGGAGTAAATTCTCCTTTTTTTAAGACTTGAAGTTGGAAGCATATGGGCTAGCTAGTGCTGCCTCATAGTATTAGGGTGAAAGCCCCTCAGAGACAGAGCCAGTGGAGAAAAAGTGAATGAAGAAATGAAGGAGGTAAGTCCAGTCCAAATCATCAACTCAAAGCTGCGTGTGAAATCAGAATCCTGAACCTTCTAGTGGCCTCAGATTCAATCTCCTTCCCTCAGGAAGAAGTGTTCTAAGTCAGGTCAGATTCTCAAAGTGACCTGACAACCAAGGATCTCTTCCCAGCTGTCCCTCAGCAAACCCCCATTTCCTTCTGTTGCTCGAGCCCCGTAACCTCCGACCCTTCTCGCTGTAACTCCCATGTCATTATTTTGTCTCTTTCCAGTTACCAAAAGCACCAAAAGGCCTTGACCTTCTGTTCCTCACCAACAGAGGCCACTCTTCTGTTCCCATTTCTCCTTTTTCCTTTGGTTTATCAGATTTCAGTGTTGACTACAGATGCCCCTGGAGACACATCTCACATACCCTCTGGACTATGCTCAACTTTACCTAGTAGACAAAGCGTGTCTTAGGCGAAGTGACTGCAGGGAGTTGCTTCCTTTAGTTATGAGGGGGATCCTGAACTCTTAGAGGGTAATGGACTCTGTAACAGAGATGGTCTGTGCATGTGCTTGTACATGCGCAGTGGGGGAGAGGAGCATATGTGTGTTAGAGGAAGTGTGCATCAGGGAAAGGAAGTGACAGTTACAAACCTGTTCCTGCCCAAAATATTCCTTGAAATTATTTTCAAAGAAAAGTTTAATTTATCGTAGTTATTGAGAACACCGTGTGGTGCCAAGAAAATATTTTTGAGAGGCTGTAAGTTGTTCGTCAGGCTGTGAAAAAATTCTTCTGTGCGTCTACTAACATAGTAAAAGACCCAGTTGATCCAAAGGAGCAACATGCCGTGTGGAAAGAGTATTTGAAAGGACTCGGGAAGGTTTGGATGCAGGCCCAGCTAGGCCATTAACTGTAAGAGCAGCAGACTTCATGTAATTCTGAGTCACTGTATGCAATGAAGACCATCCACTTGGCCAATATTCATAGTTGTTTTGAAGTTCAAAGGGAGACCTTCTTATATGAGAAGCACTGTTACTATCTGAACATTTGAATACATACAGTCACACACACACACACACATGCACGCACGCACGCACGCACGCACACACATGCATGCACACTTCACCCCTCATTTTATAGATGAAGAAACTGTGGTATGAAGAGATTAAATGACTTGTCTGACAATATACATCCCTTCAAAGGTGAAATTAAGCTACAAATGAAGAAGGCTTATGCTCAGTCCCTTCTCCATATTGTCATCCGAGCCACCTCAATGGCTTGCCATTCTCTCACCATTTTGACTGGACATGTGAGGTCTAGAGGTTGAGGCTTCATAATAGGATGTCACATGGACTGAATCATAAAACTGAAAAGAACACAGGAGAGTAGAGCTAACAGAGTGTAAGAGAAGCAGAATGAAATGAATGGGGCCCTCAGGAAGAGACACTGACAAGGAACACATAGTCTTAGCTAAATTGCTGAGGTGTTATGAGACAGAGATAGAAAGATGAAATCTTGCTCCTGATGATATCCTCTCTCTGCTTCTGGTCCTTCCAATGTTGTTGCTGTCCTTGGCTTCAATGGGGCATCTCTAGGTTCTTCAAGAAAAAAAATTCCCTTTGCTTGTCTTACTTTCAGTAGGTTTAAATTCTTGTGAACAAATGGTTCTCAGGAAAGGAGACAGTCCTGGGAAATGAATGCATGGATAGAGTTATGTGAAATCCCGGGTTTACCACTGCCATAAAGTACCAGTCTTCAACCCTTACAGATGGTGACTTGGTTCCTAATCGAACAATGTATGACAGACGCTCACTATGGCCAGAAAGACCTACTCTACTGTTACGTAGCTGTCTTCAGTTGACCAACTTTTCTTACATTTATCCAAGATTATTATCCTACATTTATGCCTATTCCTTGTGGTTCTGACCTCTAGAATGTTATATTGCTACTGTTTTTTTTTTTAAGTCAGGGTAGCTCTTTATAAGTGATGCATATGTTGGTAAATATATAAAACATGTGATAGCCCCAAGCAAAGCAACCAGCTGATGAGATATATGAGTTGTTCTCTCACTCACTCTTGACTGGTTTTACTCAGAGTCTCATTGCCTGCTTTCCCCACTCTGGATAGTTCTAATCCGTTCACCAATGTTCTTTGAAAATGGTCTTTAAGATTTAGTGCAGTGTCATAGATGTATAGGAACCAAATCATTGAGTTTCATAATCTGGACAATAGTCTTATAATTCTGCCACAATAAGATAATATCTTGTTAGTCATTTGATATCTTTGATTGTCTCTGGTCACCACTGAGCAGTATTTTAACTCAAGTGGGGTAGAATCACCAAAGGATTCATTTGTAACCATATTGGCTGGTGTGCAGAAAGCACACTTGAATGATTGGCGGTTATAATTACATGAACCATCATGTTGGTAGGCAAGCCACACAATGATGGTACCATTCTCAGATTTTATCCATTGCTTTGGATGGCTAAGGACATTGACTTTTGGAGATACTGAGCAGTTCTTTGCCTTTGATTCATCCAGCTCTTGGCTTTCCCTTAGGAGACGTGCTGTATATGTTTAATTATTCAGTCATTTTTTCTCAAAGAAGTTTGGTCAGGATTTCAATGTGTCAGGACTGGGGCACCAAGGGGGAATTTCTTTCTCCCCTCTCCTTTTTCTTTTAGAAGGAAGAATCCAAATTTACATTTGCTTCCAAGATTCTTCACACATTTTAGATGGCATGATGAAATGCCTACTTTCACTCTGCCTGTCATAACCTTCTTTATCTCTTAAAGTCTGGTCTTCCTCCCTATGGTTCCTTCCCCATGCTTTCTAGCTGACAGCACTCTGCAATAAGCTTTTTCATCAGCCACCAGCTCACAAATAATGACATGGAGACTTATTATTAATTACAAAAGCTTGGCCTTTAGCTTAGGTCTCACTAGCTCTTATAACTTAAATTAACCTATCTCCAACAATCTATGTTCTGCCCATGGCTTGGTTACCTTTGCTCTGGACCGAATGCCCGATTTCTTCAGAGTTTCACTGGTAGATTCCTCCTCCTCTTCCTCTCTCTCCACAGAAATCCCATCTATCCTCTCCTGCCCAGCTATTGGCTGTTCAACTTTTTATGAAACAAATCACAATGACACATCTTCACAGTGTTACAATATCTCACAACAGCACTCCTCTGCCTTTGTTTCCTAATAGTATTTAGCTCACTCTACGCATGAGGCAACAGAACCATTCTGCTTTGTGGAACCCCTTGTGATTGTATATTGAGCCTTCATTAAACTCTGGAGTATCACATTTTCCATTTTCTCTCATATATCCCCAATAAAGCTGAAGTATTTAAACATTCTAAATAAAAGGAAATTTATTTGGGATCTGATATGATTTTGAGAGCCCTCAACAAAGTGTTTGTGTTGAGGAGGAAAAAAAAATCAACAGTTGATCTTTTCTTATAGCCCTAATCCAGGGATTGCCTAATAAGAATGGCATAAGCACATTCCAATAAAGGTAAGATTTAGTGTGTTTTCCAGTCACAGGGCATAGCTAAAAATCAATATTTTCTTTTTATTCTCAGCTCTTTTAATGTTCAAGTTCTTTGAAAGGGAAAAAGAAGAATAGAACCCAAATTAACACACTACAATCATTAATATTTTTTAGTTTCTTGTGATTTGGAAAATAGTGTCATCCCTGCACTTTAAAACTCACGGCCAAACGTATTAGCAAAACATGCCCTAACTCTGGATTTTTCAGTGAAGAAGACATTCATGTGTGTGTGGGGGGGTGGGTGGGTCAGAAATAGATGACCATGTTTCTCCTCAACCATGTCTCTACCTTATTATTTTATCATTTTAATTTTTTTTTGTTTTGTTTTTCTGAGACAGGGTTTCTCTGTGTAGTTTGGTGCCTGTCTTGGATCTCACTCTGTAGACCAGGCTGGCCTCGAATTCACAGAGATCCGCCTGCCTCTGCCTCTGAGTGCTGGGATTAAAGGTGTACACCATCACTGCCCGGCTCTACCTTATTTTTTGAGGCAGGGTGTCTCATTGGACCTGGAGCTCACTGTCTTAGCTACACTGGCTGGCAAGAAAGCTCCCATGATCTGCCTGTGTGACAGGCATGTGCCACCATGCCTGGCTTCCAGATGCATTTTGGGGAATTGAACTTGGGACCCAGGCTTGAATAGCAAGCATTTCACTCACTGAGTCAACTCCTCATATATATATACATATGTGTATATATATAAATATATATATATATATATATATATATATATATATATATATATATACATGCCTAAGTACACAAATCCAACCTGCTTATTCTGTTTAGTGTTGCTTGTATTATACAATTTCAGGGCTGACTACTTGGTATTGGATAACCAAGGAAGGAGCTCACACCCGGAGAAGACTATTTCTTAACTCTTAGTCTTCCTTACTTGTTTGTAGTTCTTGCTCATGGGTGGGGCCCTGTGAAATGTCCCCCTTCCATGTTGACTGGGCTATTGGTGTTGTCCTTCTCTAAACCCTGTTTAAGCAGCCATATTGTTGTGGGATCGTGAGTGACGGTCCCCTGTCATTTCTAGGAAGAGCAGTCTCTCAGCAGACCTGGTCCTCTGGCCAGGAGTTGTTTCTTAAAGTGACACCTCTGTAGCTGTTTCTCTTTGTTTATTTCCATCATGAGTCTTGGCAGTTTTGACGGCACCATACTGTCTTGATTCCTAATCTTGTTTCAATATGTGTTCTCCACGTCTAAATGTAGAGATTATTGGAAGAGATTATTGATACAGGCTAGCTGAACACCAGCATTCATATCAAACCCTAAAGAGAAATCATAGTATTTTATGATTAGCTTATTATACTCTGGGGAATGCTACTAATCGTTCTAAATTCAAGAGGCTGTGATAAAAGAAACATATAGTCTGAACTTTGAGGTACCCCTCCCCCATCAAGTGCCCCGCCCCCATCAGGTGTCCCTCCCCCATCAGGTGCCCCACCCCCATTAGGGTGCCTTGCATCATCAGGTGAGGTTTTGACTTGAGAAGACAGTTCTAGAAAATAAATTCCTCTTTTCCTCAAGAACTTCTGGGAGCTGTTTTTGTTGGAGCCTGCCTTGAGTGTATTGATACTCAGTGTTTTGTGAACTGCTTTCCCCCCACTTTTTCCAAGAGTTTGGGCTGTCACAAGACTTTGGGTTTGTCACTAGTCTCTGAATTCTAGACACTTGTCTGCCAGGGGTTAGGGTTACCATGTTTTGGTAAAAATGGCTTAGCAAAATTACTTCTGCACTGTAAGAAATAAATAGAGATGTGACCTTTCTGATTGGGTCCAGCTGAAGATTTCCCCTAGGGTAGGCTAGCCCAGCCTCTGCCAAAAGTAGAAATAAGCACTGTTCCCCAGCGGCTCTCCTCACCATTCTCAGATATTCCCTGGGGAATCTGGGTTGTTTCAGAATGCCTGTCTCTTGAGCTTTGTTGTGGAGTAGAGCTAGACTCCTCTGGCCTTCCTGAGGGCTTCCTAATAACAGACTGTGCCATAGTAACAGAAGTGGAGGCTTTGAGGGGTAGAGGTCTCTGATGTCTGATGGTCACTCTCCTGAACACAGTGAGGAAAATGATTCTTTCATACACAACTCTTTCCTCGTTCAGCTCCAAGAGTCAGCATCAATTAACCCCTTTTCACAAAAGAGCTAAAGTAGGACCCCAAGCTTCTTTCTACAGATCACCCACTAATTGTTTATTCCATAGAACATTCGATTTAATTACCATGTATGCTTACTATAAAGATGCTGGCAATCCATCAGCTTAGCTTAACAGCCAGGGCTGTATCGTCTGGCCTATGTAATCTGCTATTTTAGACTCTGGATGTATTGAGCATTATGTACAAGACCCTGAGGCAGGAGACAAACTGAGTTATCTGGCATCTTGCCCTCCAGAAGCCAGAATCCTCTCCAGACATCAGTGGGGTACCATTCAATTGTACCTGGTTAGAACCATGTAAGAGGCATTTATTTGGTGAGCAATAGTTAGGAATTTCAAAACAATATAAAAATGCCAAAGTGAAATGAATTCCAGTTCAACATGAATTGGAAAATGGCTTCTGCTTTCTCCGTAAAGTAATTCAAAACATTTGATCATCTCAACTACTGCCTCGCATTCGCTATTTTAGAAGGCTTCGTCTCTGTCAAGTGAGCCAAGCCATACCATAATGCCTTAAGTGATAAGGCTTACAGTTCGCTTGTTACTCCAGCCCCGCTGTCATTTAGAATTCTGGAGGTGGGAACCTACAAGAGCCAGACTTCGGGGGACAGAAAAAGACTAGCTTGAACTGAATTCTAATAAAATAAGTGATGTTTATGAGGTGTGAAGATTTTTTTTTCCTGGGAGCTGCGCCACAGGGAAGACGGAAGGAAGTCACATTTGAAAGCATATTGTCAAATACACTTTGTTTTCCACGTGCCAGTGGGATTTTTTAGAAAGCAGAGCCTAAGGGGGGGCAGGCTGGCTGAGGCGGAGTTCCGTTGAAGACATTTGTTTTCTTTTCAGTAGATTAAGAAGCCGTAGGTTGGAAGAGACACCTGGGCCTTGGCAAGGTTTAACCTTTTGTTGAACTGAGGATGCTGTGTTAGTTTGTGTTTAGTTTGAGTTAGTTTGTGTCATTGGCTCATTCTGCAAAATGGTGAATGATAAAAGAAGAGGAGTGAATTTAGGGGGGTGAAGCAGGGGTTGGGGGGTGTTTTAGTATTTCTGAGTGTTTACCATTTAGAGCTGAACTGTGTGTGTTGAGTCGATCTCCGAATAACTTTCCTGAGTAGGTAGTTTTAGCCCAATTTTACAGTGAAAAAAATCTCAGAGCAGCCAGAGGAAATTGTCATTTGTATGGACAGACTCTGGGCCTGTCACATGCTAGTCTGTTCTTTCCTGATGGATGTTGAGTCAGGGTGATAGGCTCTCATAGTCCATTTTGTCTTGTAAATGCCGTAACATTTTATACCTAGGAGATGCACATTTGCTCCAGTCATCTTGATTTCTTCTTTCTTCTCCCATTTCCGGGAACAGTCAGGGATCTCCAAGGGACCATTTGTAGGATCAGGGTATGTGAGAGAGATAACCAGAAATTTCGAGTCAGGCTGCGCTGCTCTTAAATGGCAGCTCTGTCATATCCTAGCTGTGTGACATCAGGCAAATCTCTGTGTCGAGAGCTGTTTCCTAAACTCTATCTTGTAAGCAATGTCTTATAGCCTCTGAACCAGCTGTTCTCAACCTGTGGCTCATGACCCCTTTGGGAGTCGCAGATCAGATATTTACATTACGATTTATAACAGTAACAAAATTACAGTCATGAAGTAGCAACAGAGTTTTATGGTCGGGGGTCACCACACCATGAGGAAGTATATTACAGGGTCGCAGCATTAGGAAGGTTGAGAATCACTGTTCTAAATCAGCGGTGCCAATAAAGCTCATGGCCCCAGTGCCTGGTGTCTAGGGAGCACATCAATGGAGGCTACTGAGGATACTAATGGAGGCTGGGAAGGGAGGCAGGTTATTGTTCTGGCTACCCACTTTCCCCCAAAGTGATGCTTGAGCCTGTCCTCACTCTTTCCACACTGGTTTTCCGGTTTCACGATAACTGTATCTCTGGAACAATCCACTTAATACTTTCTGGTGAATCTTTCTTTTGGCAACTTTAATTACATCTGGTATCACTCAAGGTCTTTTATGACACAAAACGAGAAACAGATCACAAGAAGAAAATTGCTGGAAAGCAAGCCGGCATTGATGGAAAATAGATTAATATGGCCGAGGGCAGACAAGCTATCACCCTGGGTGGTTGACATGGTTTATAGTGAGCTGGTTCCTCAGAATAGTCACTGCCCTGGGTGACCAGTAAGTCCCTGCAGGATCGTAAGTGTCAGCCAGCGTCAAGAAGCTTCAGATTGCTTTTCTTTCTTTAAAGGTTTCAGAGCCTCCCTGAGATGCACATAAACATTAATGAGCTTTGGCTGTGGTCAGGGGTGAGGGATAGGTGATGAATCTATCTCCACTATAGGAAGAAAAACTCAAAATGAAAATAAATCTCCCAAGGTCACCTAAAGTCCAGGTACCAGACTATGGGCTGTCTTTTGTATTTACCACTTTCCTGAGAGGCTCAGTGCTCCCATTACCAGAAGCTCTGTAGACATCTGGAATAAAGGAACGGCACTGAGATCAAAGCAGAAATCTCTTGTTCTTCCCCAAAGCCTGTGGGCTCACTCAGGGTTGGGGTGCAATGGAGGACCATATATTAGGAAAGCAAAATCCAAAAAAAAAAAAAAAGTCCCACAAAAATACTTACAACCATGGGACTGTTAATTACCCCCATGGTCTTTTCTTTTTAATATGAATTAATTCGTGTTTCAAGTCTATTTTCTATATCCTATTTTAAAAATAGAGATGGCGGAAGAATCCTTGGGAAATCAACGTGGTGCAGGAGGAAGGGTTAGGCTCTGGTCTGCGCTACCTGTGCTGGTATCAAGACCTTAGCTGGTGCTGGTGGAGGGCCGGGGATATGTGACTTCAAGTCACTCTGCACTTTTCTTCTGAGTCCTGTCCATGTCCATCCAAGGCTGGCACTGAAGCCTTTTCTTGTGTTCTCTCCTGTTCAGTCTTCCCACACTCTCTCTAACAAACAGTCCACTCTCCCACGCTTCTCTCACATCATAATCACAAAGGCGTCTTAATTTGGGGCTGAGAATTAGAGGGTGTGAGAATCAGACCTCTGGTCTTCATAGTATCCCTCAGCTGAATGCTTTCCATAGTTGATAATGGACTACATGGAAACAGAAACCAAAACTGGGTGGTTACCACAGATCAGGCCCTGGACAGCACCCTTTGCCTCGTCTCATCCTTCTCTCACGCTGTGAAGAAGACAGGATGTTTTGACATTTTATGTGGATGAACTTTATGGTCAGTGTCAGGTCTAAAGAAAACTTCATTTCCCCAAACTTTGGAGGTTAGACAAAAACCACCATTCCTCAGGAAATTAAGAAGCTGGTTCCCCTCTACCAAAAGGAGCCTGTGATGGCTAGTCTTGGTTGTCAACTTGACGACATCTGGAATTAACTAAATCTGAAAATGGAGGGTACACCTGTGAGGGATTTTTTTTTTTTTTGCTTAATTTTGAAATAGGAAGATCCACTTCTAATCCTGATCTTGAGGTAGGAAGACACTCCTTTAACCTGGGCCATACCTTCTGCTGGAACCTATATTAGGACATGGAAGAAGGACGCTTTTGCTCTTTGTCTGCTTGTTCTAGTCTTGCTAGCAAGTCCATTCCTTCACCAGCATTAGTGCCTACATCTTCAGGAGATGGATTAGCTGGATCACAGCCTGCAAGGCATTCTAATAAATTTGCTTCATATATCTATATCTGTATCTATCTATCTATCTATCTATCTATCTATCTATCTATCTATTTATCTATCAATCTATCTATCAACCTATTATCTATGTATGTATGTATGTATGTATGTATCTATCTATCTATCTATCTATCAATCTATTATCTATGTATCTATGTATCTATCTATGTATCTATCTATGTATCTTTCTATGTATCTATGTATCTATGTATCTATCTATGTATCTATGTATCTATCTATGTATCTATCTATGTATCTATCTATCTATCTATCTATCTATCTATCTATCTATCTATCTATCTCTATTGATTGAGAGATTCAGTCCATAAGTTCTGTTTCTGTAGAGAACCCTGACTTATATAGTGCCATTTCCTTTATCACTGGCAGAAGGGACAAACGGGTATCTGTCTGTAGGTACATCCATTAGCATACCAAAGTGCATGCTGGCCTCCAGGCTCCCTCAGTATCACAAGAACCTGTAACACGTTTTTGAGTCTGTGCCAGCGTCCTTGCTCTCCTTACCTCTTCCCCTACCCTTAACTCCCCTCAGCTACTCTTTCTCTTTATAACCCTGCTGATTCACCTATGGTCTTTCTTTTGTCCTCCTCTCTGCTCCCCCTTCCTCCTCTCTGTTCTCCCTCTCTCTATGTCCCTCTCTTCCTCTCTACTCTGCTCCTGCTTCCCTCATGACCAGATCCAGTCGGGTGGCCACGTTCTATCTACTACTTTCTCTCTCTGCTCTGGACTCTTCCAGATGCCTCTGGCTGTCCTCTCTCTCATATCTACAATCAAACCTTCCCCTGAACCATACCGTGGAATGTTCATGTCATCAATTTACACAGTCAGGACCTGCTGTTAGTGAGTATTAAGATTCAGACTAAACCAGTCTCCACCAAAAAAACAAGGACTGACCTAGAATCATCCCCATTTCATGGATGAGAAAAACCAAGTCTCAGAGAGCTCAGCATTCTCAGAACTACACAGCCAGGGAGTAGTAGTGGGATTTGAATTTTTAATGTAACATTTTCCACACAGCTAGTTCTTCTTTTGGTGGCTTATTAGAGGGAGGAAGAGATCCTGAGGCTGTCTGAGCCCTTAGGGGATAGTCTCATGCTGTGTACTGTGGCAACTCAGAAGTTAGTTCTGCAATTTCTAAAGTATTACTCCCTGTTTCGTGCAGCAAACTTGAAACAGCATTAAGCCATGAATCTCTAGCATTGTTCCTACTTTTATAAAACATGTAGACTTTGAAGCCAAATGGAGACATTGAGCTATCCTGGTGTTTAGCCTCCTCCACTCTCAGCTCCTAGTTACTACCTTTCAGCTTCATGTTTTGTGAATTTGCCTCCTTGAGAATACAATGGTATTTGTCTTTTTGTGACTATTTACTTCACTTAGCATAATGTCCTCAAGGTCAATTCATGCTGTGGCATGTGACAGAATTTACTTCTTGAAGACTGAATGATGTTCTACTCTATGCATATACATATTTTATTTATTGATTCATTTGTTGATGGATGGACACTTGGTTCATTTGCATTTCTTGGGTGTGAACCTGTGTATAAATACTGATTTGAGACCTTACTTTAGATTGAATATACACCCAGTAGTGGGATTGCTGTAATGAAACACCATGACCAAGGTAACTCATAGAAGGAAGGGTTCATTTGGGGGTTTATGGTTCCAGAGTATTTGGGTCCACCATGGTAGAATGGTAGAAGCAAGTGAGAGCTCACATTTTGATCCACTAATGGAAGCAGAGAGCTCAATGGGTATGGCACATGGCTTTTGAAACCTCAAAGCCCATCCCTAGTGATGCACCTCCTCCAGCAAGGCCACATCTCCTAATCCTTCCCAAACAATTCTACCTACTATGGATCAAGTATTCAAACATATGAGCCTATGAGGACCATTTCAATTCAAACCACCACATATGGTAGTTCTCTTGTGTGTCTGTGTGTCTCTGTGTGTGTGCATGTGTGTATGTGATCGTGTGCCTATGTGTGTCTGTGTCTGTGTGTTTGTGTGTAAGTGTGCATTGTGTATGTGTGTCTTGATGTATGTGTGCATGTGTCTGTGTGGGCATGTATATCAGTGTGTGTGTGTGTGTGTATGTTTGCATGTTTGTGTACCTGGTGTGTATGTATTATGTATATATGCATGCATGTGAATGTCTCTGTTTATGTGTGTGTGTAAGCCAACATAGAATAGGGTTTCAGTTTCTCCACATCCCCATCCCCATTTCCTATATCTTCATTGTTAACAGTATTGATACCTTTGGGGTAAAATCAAACTCTTTTTCTTTCTATATTCATCCCTCTCAGTACTTTTGGAACTCTCCACTTCTGCTACCAGATGTGTGGGTTCTCTACTTTCTGCAAAAAATGCCTGAACCAGTTCTCCACCAGCTGGGCATCCTACAATTTAATGTGTTTCTGATGCAAAGACTCCATAGGTTAAGGGATTAGTACTTCAAGACTGTCCCTTCCTCAGACCCTATTCCAAGTCTAGGTTTTCACACATGCCTCTGACTGACAAACTAGAAAGCAGGTGCCCACAGGTTCTTCCTTAGGTTTAGTTATTTGCTAGGACAGATTCCAGAACCTGGGGAAACAGTTTATTTCTACTGCTGACTTGCACAAGGGTAAATGGCCAGATGAAGAAATAGGTGGGCAGGGTTTAGAAGGGTCCTCGGAGCTGGGATGAACCATGCTCAGCATGTTGATGTCCTCACTCAACTGGAAGTTGTCTAAATCTCATTCAGGGATTTTTATGAAAGCATTACCATCTAGGAATGACTATTCAATCATTTGATTTCTGTTCCCTCTATCCTTCCTGAATGATGGGGGTGGCAGATGAAAGCTCCACATTTTTATCCATTGCTTGATCATGTGACCATCCAGGAGCCCACAAAAGAAACCATCATCAGGAGCCCATTAAGTAAACTCCCACCACCTAGTGGCTCATCAAAAATTTCTTATCAACAAGGATCTCATCAAAGAAACTCCCAGCACCCAGGAAACTCCAAGGGATTAAGAATTCTACCACAGGATATGAAGATAAAGATTGTAGAGTGAAAAAGAAATACACCTAGCACCACTCTTTCCCAGGAAATTGCGAGGATTTGAATGTTCTATGCCAGGACATGATTGAAGGCCAAAACCCATTTCTTGCTAAAATACAGTGTTGCAATAACTTATTTATTCTGGCATATGCAACACATTTAGATCAAGATCTCATTCTCTGGAGAGCTTCTCAGTCAATTAAAGAATGATCCTGCCAATCTCATTACCACAGTGAACTGCTTTTGCTTCCATATGACTCAAGTACCATGTTAATAAAACTGGAACTCCTAGAATTTGCATGTTTATAGGCAGAGAAAATCCTAGAAGATTAACCCTTTCTTTTCTGATAGGCAAGAGCAATGAACATGGACTTTCTAGCTTCTTAAAAACAGTCAAAAGCCCCCTCAACAGTGGATGGGGTAGTCAGGGGATTGATGGGTGGGGAGGGACCAGGATAGATGCTATTCCAGGTGGGATGTGTGCCAGGTGAACTCGGGAGGCAAGAGTGAAATAATCATATAATTACAGAAAAATCAGATTTCCTTGGAAGGTGTAGAGAAGCTGGTTAGAAGAAGTAAATAAAAAAGGAAATAAAGACTAAAGTCATAGGCCTTCAGCACACGCCTTTGGGATTTGAACTTACCTCTAATTCAGTCAGAAGCTTCCACATGCCTTAGGGAAATAATGGTGCGTGTGCGTGTGTGTGTGTGTGTGTGTGTGTGTGTGTGTGTGTGTGTGTGTTGGGAGACACCAAAACTTTTTGGTCCAAATTTTGGGATTTGATGAAGGAAGTCCTGGGCTGTCCATTGAGCATGTGGTTCAGGTGAGAGCTAGTCCAGATGTCCTCTGTGGTGCTTGGCTTTGGATAGGGACGGTCTGTATCTGCACCTGCTCTTGCTCTCTGCATTTGGTCTTGATGCCTGGCTCTTTTTCATATTTTGTCCCGTGTTCTTTGCAAGATCTCTGGCACAGGAAACTGCAGGACTGGTCTAGAACAACCACATGTCTGCTCTGCTGTTTTCACACAGTAAGGAAGGGGGATGTTGCAATGAATGCTTGTGGACGTTGTTCATCTTCAGGACAACGATGCTGACACGGTCAACGTCTATCCTTGCCCAGTGGTTTTGGACTCTTGCTCATAATTTCTTTAAGACTTTACTTATGCCCACTCTTTCCCACTGGTTACCAGTTCTATTTTCTTGGGCTTGGTGTTTATTTTGAAGTAAAAAAAACAAAACAAAACAAAACAAAAAAACCATGTCGGGTTTTGACTTAATGACATTAGAAAGTCTTGGTCATGCTTCAGAAGGGTTTTTCTATTGCTTCATCCCTCAAAGTCCTTCCAATTTTATCTTCCAGGGGAAGTGAGAGGAACTGTTTCACTTCTGCCCGTTTCTTGTGGAAGGCTGGCATGCTCTTCAAGCAACCTCAGCAGCTCATTTTATACTAATCATTGCTGACATCATTAAAATTGGTCACCGAACTCCTCCCAATGTGTCCCGATCACATTTTATCACATTCCTGGATGAAATTCTCAAGAATAAACAAATCAACTTTGTTATTTTTATTAGATGGTCTTTTAATAAAAAAACCCAGAGCCAGATATCAGGGTGAAAGCTGAAAGATCAGAGAAGCAGAACAGCCAGCCACTAGTTCTTACCTCCAAGAAATCCTCAGCCTAAAGAGTGAGTTCCTGTGTCCTCACGCCTTATATACCTTTCTCTGCCCTGCCACATTACTTCCTGGGATTAAAGGTGTGTGTGCTTCCCAAGCAAAGGCATGAGATCTCAAGTGCTGGGATTAAAGGTATTGTGCCAACACTATCTGACCTCTATGTCTACTCTAGTGGCTGGCTCTGTCCTCTGATCCTCAGGCAAGTTTATAAGGTTACACAATATATCACCACAGAACTTGATCAAAACTGCACTGCAGGGGAATTACTAATATCCTGTATGAGAAATCTCCCACTAATGTTTATTGGGGTGTAAGAAGTTGATGAGAGGCACCCCTCTTTTCCTCTTTTGCTTTTTAGCTTATCTAAAAGCATGACCTAGAGGAATTTAAAAATCAAGATAAGTCATTGTGAAAATGTCCATTTCAGAATATGGTGTGGTCCGTGGTCCACTAGATTTCCTCCTTTTTCCTCCTCCTACTTTGCATTTACCTTCTACTCATCATCTGGCCTCTGGTATCTCTTGCAGCCCTCCTCGTCTTCCTGCAAAGACTTCCCAGTCCCCCTTTTGATTGACGGGCTGCCGTTCCTCTTGTTTTTACTTCTGCTCCAGATATTGTTTTCATCCTTTGCTCTGGGGACAGGGAGAGGCGTGAAGGACACTAAGCACATACCAAGAAGGATGAACACACTAGGCAGTATTTAAAAATATACGCAAATGTAAGTGGCATCTGGCCGCAGCTCTCCCTGCCCTCTGCCTGCCATCCCTCACCCCATGCTTGCTTTCCCAGAACAGATCGTGCCTACCATTTATTTTTAAGTGACTTGTTTGACCCTCTTAGGTTTGGCTTTGGCTTGGTGAGGAAGACAGCGCCATTAGGCCTGAGCTCTTTGGTGGCTTCACGGTCATGCCATGCTTTGAGCAGCAGGTGGAGTGTCTGCAGCAGTCAGCTGCTTGCCGAGAACCCAGATGACATGTCCTGGAAGCAGCAGGATGAATCACTGTAAAATTGAAGCTGGGAGAGTAGGAGGTCTAATTACAGGACTTCGATAATTCTGAAACTGCACATACTGAGGCAGAAAACTAAATAACCCAGCTTAGTGAGAAAAAAGAAACATACGGGAAACACATCCATGTTTATCTCAAGTACAACTTGTTTTCCTCCTCCTAATAGGCCTCAAGTCTGATAATGTTGATTTCCTCTCTCTGAGAAAAAGTTAAAATGGAGTCACTATGATGGCAAAGAAAGTGTCACTAAATTAGGCTTGTTCTTTTCCCAGAGCATGGCGGCTCATGTGGTGACACCTGAACCAGTTGCTTTTGGAATTCATGTATGCGTCTTCCCCCAGATGGGGCCAGCTGCTGTCCAGTGAAGTAACTGAAGTCTCCCTCACCCCAGAGTCTGTTCGGTTCAAGTGGTAGTGTCAGGATGACCCAAGTCGTGATGACCTCTTTGTCTGGACCCTCTTGAGGGCAAGTCCTTTGACTGCCCATGCTACAGTTTCCTCTAGAGATTCAGGCGAGCATGCAGGCAAAGTGTGGAGCACAGGGAGGCGATCCTGATGGCAACCTGGTGTTGGGGAGAGCGAGGAAGGGAGGCTCTGGAAGATAGAATGTATTCATGTCAATAGTTCTGGATAGGAAACATACAGGAGGATCCAGGTATCCTGGATACCTGGATATTTAAACACAACAGCTGAAGATGGTGAGAGAAGGTAGCCTCCATGGTGGGGAAGCCTAAGGGAGCAGTGGAGACTGCATTAAACTATGCCGAGGAATCCTGGTTACAGAGGCTTCCTCCATAGGGCTCAGACAGAATGCTAAGTCAAGCACAACTTGCTCTTCTCCAGTCTCCTGAGTTTCAAAGAATGAAAACTAATTTGAAGAGCTAAGCAGGTGAAATAGTATTTGACTGAAGTGATATGCTATCCAACAACTCAACGTTTTAAAATAGGGGAGGGTTTTCAGGATGCAGAGCTAACAGAAGAAGCCTAGGGCTTCCCATGTCTGTTTATTTCCCCTTTACAGCATGCCCTTGCATGTTCTTTTCTTGATCCTCTAATTTGGTGTCTTAGTTAATTTTTGATTACTGTGATAAAACACCATGACCAAGGCAACTTATAGAAGAGCTAGTTGATTTGGGGCATGAACCACAAGCAGAAAGCAGAGAGAGTTAATGGAAGTCTTTAAATCCTCAAAGCCCACCTCCAGTGATGTACTTCCTCCAACAAGGCCACACCTTCTAAACCTCCCAAATAGTGCCATCAATTGGGGACTAGGTATGGAAATGCATGAGCCTATCATGGATATTATCATTCAAACCATTACACACTGGTTACCCTTTATGAAGAGAAATGAAAGGATGTCTCAGGTCCTTTTTAAGAGAAAAAGAATAGAAACTGGTAACCTCAGCATCTTCAATGGCCATCTCATCAATGCCCAAGCAGGGGTCCTTCAAAGGGCAGAGAGAGCTG
The DNA here is from genome assembly GCA_902168425.1 of Peromyscus attwateri. Classification (NCBI taxonomy): domain Eukaryota; kingdom Metazoa; phylum Chordata; class Mammalia; order Rodentia; family Cricetidae; genus Peromyscus; species Peromyscus attwateri. Next base: position 4,710 of record CABHPP010146721.1, on the reverse strand, counting down.
TGTTGTTCTTTGTCTTTGAAATACATACCCAATGAACACTGTGCCACACACAGAGAACCTAATTCACGGGTGATAATTGTCAGGTCCACAGGAAACTCCCTTTCCCCAAATTCTGGTGATTAGACAAAAGCCAGCGTTCCTCGGGAACTGGTGAAGCCGGTTCCCCTCTACCAAAAAAGCCAGTTCCCTTACCACTGGCAGAAGGGACAAGTGGCAACTTGGGGAGACTATTGGCATGCCACACGCATGCTGGCCTTCAGGCTCCCTTACGGTATCACAAGTACCTGTTGCACATTTCAGAGTCAATGCTGGCACCCTGGCTCTTCTCACCTCCACCCCTACTCTGAACTTCTCCAGCTCCCTGGAGAGGCTCCCCCTTCCCCAGCTACTCACTTTTATAACCCTGCTATTTCGGGCATGCGCCTTCTCTTTCATCCTCTCTTTCACCTGCACTTTCTTTGTCTTCATCTTTTGCTCTCCACCCCTCTCTCTCCATACCCCCCCTCTCTCCTCTCTGCCCCTTCTTCTCTCCTGGCCAGGCCTGGTGTACTGGCTGTGTTCAGTCCACTCTACTCTCTCTCTGCCCTGGACTCATTCAGATGCCCGAGGCTGTCCTCTCCCCCATGGCTATACTAAAAGCTTTCTCTTTAACCATACCGTGGAACAGTCTTGTCAGTATTTTGTACAATAATCTTCACTTGCTTCACGAAACAGAAACAAGCTCCATTTCTTTAGAAGATACAGAAGCTGTCTGCATATGGCAGAGGTTGTATGTACTTTCCTGCTGGCCGGAGGACTCAAGACTAAAATGTCATGTTTGAATGCCCATAGGCATGCATGCCTCCCAATTTCTTTGCCATCTGCCAATCCCATGTCCTTCCTTTTATTCCACATGGCTGTCCTACCTACTGTTGGCATTTGTGAACGCTGTCCTAAACGTACATTTTTGTTTTAAGGCCAGCCATGGTAAATATGAACTTGGCACCACATAATCCTGTCTTCTCACTATAAATACTAGCAAAACGAAGTTTGCTTTAAAATTTCATTCTTGTTTAATGGAAAGTGGTATGTAGTGAGTTAACCACTTCAGTTCATATGTTTTTGAGAAGCTTCTTTTCTTCCGTCTAAAGACTGGCAAACGTCTTCTCACCCTGACACCACTAATAACTTAGAGTCATTCTAATTCAGCACGAGGCCACAAATGCTTAGTTGGAGAGGGGAGCAGAAGCATTCAAAACTTTGTTCTATGCTGGCGTAGAAGGCCCTCCCTCTGTGATGTCCCATTGCCAGTTGCTTGAGGCTTGTGTGTGCTGCGCCTGCTGTCTGTAGACATTTGAATCTCTGGCTTCTACTATATGGCAATGTATGGATTCAGGTCAGTCCTAACCAAATCCTCTCCCACCATCTCTGCTAGAAGTATTTGGGATACTGATCATAGACTGGTGCTAGGATTGACTGCCCTGGGAGACTCAGAGTTTTGCCAGATTCCCCAACTCCATAGAACCCTGCATCAGGATAGAGGCCTCATATCAGCTCCAGAGGACCTCTGTCTCTGAATTTTCTTCTTTGTCATCCATTAAAATGTTGTATTTTATTATAATGTATTTTCCTGCCACACAGGTAATAATTAGAATTATTAATTTACTACCCCTCCCACTCTTCATCTACTTCTCCTTCTTCTTCAATACATTCTCTTTAGCTTTATCTGTCTTCATCAGCTGTCTGTAAGCGTTAGAGGGACTGGCTGGAAAGTAGCATCTTTTATAAAAGGAATACTAAGGGGAAGAGTCAGTGTGTATTCAAGTTCTAGTTTTCAAATTCAGATTATTCACCTAGCTAGTAAGGAGGATTGCAAGCTGCAGTTTGGTATTTGTTTATCTGTCAATTTTTATTGAATGTGTACATGTAGCTGTGTATATATGTACACACATGCACATTGTGTATGTAGGTCTGAAGACAACTTGTAGGAGACATTTTTCTTCCTCTACCATGTGGTTTCCAGGGATGTAACTCAGTTTGTCAGGCTGGGTACCAAGCACCTTCCCCTGCTTGGCCATCTTTCTGACCCTGTGATGTGGTTTCAAGAAAGGACGATCTAGATCTCTCTAGAATAACAGCTAGCAAGATCAACAAATAAGCAGATTCCTCTCTGGTGCCTCCAGGAAGGTGCCCTGCTCACCCATGTCAACTCAGCTTCTTTCATGTGGAGGGCCTTGGGAAGAGGAGGATGATCAGACATTTCCTCTATGAGCTGATCCTGCAGGTGTGGGAGGGCATGTGTGCCGCTCACCTTCCTCTATTCAGTTCATGCTTGAGGAGGAGCAAGAGTTGGAAAATGGAAGAGAGCACCAGGAACAGAGAAGATCAGACTGATCCCTTTCCCCCGGCACAGAGTCACAGGAAAAAGTGCTGAGATGTCCCAATTGCTCCATTGGGAGGTCACTGAGTTGGAGGCCAGTGGGCCTGTTAAGGGCTGATGTTAGGACCCAAGGGGAGGTGAGAGAATTCTGAACCTACAGCTTACAGAAGCCGAGCAAAGTTGGGTCAATGAAAGATGACTCCCGGAGTCTAAGGATAAGTGTGGTTCGCACTAGCTTGAGATGGAAAGCCACAAAGCACAGGACACCCAGGAGGACTATGGCCACTGCTTTAGGCCTGCCGGGGCACACAACATTCTAGTACAGTGGCCAAGGGCCCTTTACCTTCGATGCCACCAACGACTTCCATGACTGACTTCCATGCCCTGTCTGAGCATTGCTTCTCAGACTGAGCGCTAGTTCAGGGGGATATTTAAACCACCGAGTTAGCTTCTGTCTAAAACAGGTAGAGCAGAAATAGAGGATCTGAAAGAAAGGTTGCATTAATCACAGACAAAATAATATTTAATTCCCCTTGCACATGTGAGTCGTAACAGGTTAGACTTTGACCTTGTCATACAGGTCTCTATGTGGGAAGAATCTGATCCTCTTTCTAAGAAGTCAGCAAAAGAGTTTTAGCTGGGGAAATTACACAGGCCTTTAAACAAAAAAACTGTCATTTAGAAAATTCTTTTGCATAGCGTACGGAATGGTCCAAGGCAGTCGTGAAATGCCGCACTCTTTTATGAAGCCGGCTAGGAGACTTTGCTTCCTTATTATTTTATGCACATGGCTTTTCACCATTTAGAAAGCAGTTTGCATGAGAAATCTCATTCTAGTCTCTTGCAGATAGGGAGTCCTGTGAGATAGATGAGGATTTTCACCAGCCTGACTTGGTCTAATCCAAGTTTCTGCTAAAATATTATACACATTTACGGGCATCGCAAGGTGTTTCAATAAACATACACATTGTGTAATGTTCAAATAAGAATAAACATGTCCACCATCTCAAACAGTATTGCAGCTTTGAGCTGGGAGCATGTAAGGTCCTTTCCTCAAGTTTTTTTGAATGGACATTATCATTGTCCGTAGTCCCTGGATGTGAGGATATGGGCAGCAGTAATTCCTGGGGTATAGGGAAGGTGGAGATGTGCAGCAGCTGCCCTGGCACACATCTCCAAGAGACGTGGACTGAGAATGCCTTGACATATTGTCAGGATGAATGTCTGTAGTGGGGCCTGAGCTCATTGAACTGTGTTACGTATGAAATCATGAGGTATTCAAAAATGTATTTATAGTGAACCAACTCAGTCTGGTGAACAAGACAAGTATGAGAAACTGCAAAAGAAATGCGGAGGTATGAAAGAAAGTGGAAGTCAGGCAGGCAAATAGCTAGTTTGCTGGATCACAAATGATGGGAAGCGGAGGTGGTATATCCGGAGATAAATATGGGGCAAATTGAAAGAACCCATCCCCCTTTGACCATTAAAAACACCAGAGGCCATAAAATGTCAAGAATCCTGCTCCCTCTCCAAACAGTAAAAGAAGAAAACCACCTGAAATAACATACAGGGCCACATTAATCAATTTAAGAAACCAAGAGGCTGGAGCTGGGAACGTATATCTATTATGGCAGCACTCAGGAGGCTGAGGCAGGAGGATTGCAAATTTGGGATCAGCTTGGGGCTACATAGTGAGATCTTATCAAAACACACAAAAACCAAATAATTGCAACACAACAAAAGTTAAAGTTACAGGACCATTCCTTTTATGATCCTAGAAGAAAAAAAAAACCAGTATTTTCTATAGAAAGAAAATTTGTAAATATGATTAATTATAGTTTCTCTCAGGAGCAGAATGACAACAGAAAATGTATTAGTGTGATTTACATTTACTGACTAAAGGCAAAGGACTAAAGGAATCGCTCAATGTTTCTAACTATGTTTTCTAAAAAA
>CABHPP010146720.1:24356-47967 GCA_902168425.1 Peromyscus attwateri | reverse complement strand
CCTTAATCTCCTTATGCTGTCTTATTGCTCTGGCTAGAACTTCAAGTACTATATTGAATAAGTATGGGGAGAGCGGACAGCCTTGCCTCGTTCCTGATTTTAGTGGAATTGCTTTGAGTTTCTCTCCATTTAATTTGATGTTGGCTGTTGGCTTGCTGTAAATTGCCTTTATTATGTTGAGGTATGTTCCCTGTATTCCTGATCGCTCCAAGACCTTTATCATGAAGGGGTGTTGGATTTTTTCAAATGCCTTTTCTGCATCTAGTGAGATGATCATGTGGTTTTTTTCTTTCAGTTTGTTTATATGGTGTATTACATTGACGGACTTTCGTATGTTGAACCACATTTGCATCCCTGGGATGAAGCCTACTTGATCATGGTGGATAATTGTTTTGATGTGTTCTTGGAGTCTGTTTGCCAGTATTTTATTGAGTATTTTTGCATCAATGTTCATGAGGGAGATCGGTCTGTAGTTCTCTTTCTTTGTTGTATCCTTGTTTGGTTTAGGAATCAGGGTAATTGTAGCCTCATAGAAGGAGTTTGGTAATGTTCCGTCTGTTTCTACTGTGTGGAACAATTTAGAGAGTATTGGTATTAAGTCTTCTTTGAAGATCTGGTAGAATTCTGCGCTGAAACCATCTGGCCCTGGGCTTTTTTTGGTTGGGAGACTTTTAATGACTGTTTCTATTTCCTTAGGAGTTATTGGACTATTTAAATAGTTTATCTGGTCTTGATTTAACTTAGGTATGTGGTACCTATCCAGAAAATTATCCATTTCTTTTAGATTTTCCAGTTTTGTGGAATAGAGGTTTTTGAAGTATGACCTGATGATTCTCTGGATTTCCTCAATGTCTGTTGTTATGTCCCCCTTTTCGTTTCTGATTTTGTTAATCTGGATGTTCTCTCTCTGTCTTTTGGTTAGTTTGGATAAGGGCTTGTCTATCTTGTTGATTCTCTCAAAGAACCAACTCTTTGTTTCATTGATTTTTTGTATTGTTCTCTTTGTTTCTATTTTGTTGATTTCAGCTCTCACTTTGATGATTTCCTGGCGTCTATTCTTCTTGGGAGACTTTGCTTCTTCTTGTTCTAGAGCTTTCAGGTGTGCTGTTAAGTCACTAGTGTGAGATTTCTCCAACTTCTCTATGTGCGCATTTAGTGCTATGAATTTCCCTCTTAGCACTGCTTTCATAGTGTCCCATAGTTTTGGGTATGTGGTGTCTTCATTTTCGTTGATCTCTAGGAATTCTTTAATTTCTTTCTTTATTTCTTCCCTAACCCATTGGTGATTCAGTTGAGCATTATTCAGTTTCCATGAGATTGTAGGTTTTCTGTAGTTTTTGTTGTTGTTGAAATCTAACTTTAGACCTTGGTGGTCTGATAGAACACAGGAGGTTATTCCAATTGTTTTGTATCTATTGAGAATTGCTTTGTGGCCAAGTATGTGGTCAATTTTGGAGAAGGTTCCATGGGGTGCTGAGAAGAAGGTATATTCTTTTTTGTTAGGATGGAATGTTCTGTAGATATCAATTAAGTCCATTTGGGTCATGACTTCAGTTAAGTCCTTCATTTCTCTGTTAAGTTTCCATTTAGGAGATCTGTCCAGTGGTGAAAGTGGGGTATTGAAGTCTCCCACTATTAATGTGTGGGGTTTTATATGTGGTTTAAGCTTTAGTAGTGTTTCTTTTACATATGTGAGTGCCCTTGTATTTGGGGCATAAATGTTCAGAATTGATATTTCCTCTTGGTGGATCCTTCCTGTGATGAATATGTAATGCCCTTCTTGATCTCTTTTGATTGATTTTAGTTTGAAGTCTATTTTGTTGGATATCAGGATGGCTACACCCGCTTGTTTCTTAAGACCGTTTGATTGGAAAGTTTTTTCCCAGCCTTTTATTCTTAGGTAGTGTCTGTCTTTGTATTTGAGGTGTGTTTCTTGTATGCAACAGAAAGATGGGTCCTGCTTTCATATCTATTCTGTAAGCCTGTGTCTTTTTGTAGGCGAATTAAGTCCATTGATATTAAGAGATATTAATGACCAGTGATTGTTCATTCCTGTTATTTTTTGGTGGTAGTGTGTCTGTACTTCTTATCTTTGGGGTTTACTGCTGTGGGGTTATCTATTGCCTGTGTTTTCAAGGGTGTATCTGACTTCCTTGGGCTGGAATTTTCCTTCTAGTGCTTTCTGTAGGGCTGGGTTTGTGGATAAGTATTGTTTAAATCTGGCTTTGTCTTGGAATGTCTTGTTCACTCCGTCTATGATGATTGAAAGTTTTGCTGGGTATATTAGTCTAGGCTGGCATCCATGGACTCTTAGTGTCTGCATTACATCTGTCCATGTTCTTCTGGCTTTCAAAGTCTCCATTGAGAAATCGGGTGTTATTCTGATGGGTTTGTCTTTATAGTTCACTTGGCCTTTTTCCTTTGTTGCTCTTAATATTCTTTCTTTATTCTGTATGTTTAGTTGTTTAAATATTATGTGGCGAGGGGACTTTTTTTGGGGGTCTAGTCTGTTTGGTGTTCTATAGGCTTCTTGTATCTTCATTGGCATTTCCTTCTTTAAGTTGGGAAAGTTTTCTTCTATGATCTTGTTGAATATATTTTCCGCGCCTTTAAGTTGGTATTCTTCTCCTTCTTCTATCCCTATTATTCGCAGGTTTGGTCTTTTCATGGTGTCCCAGATTTCTTGGACATTTTGGGTCATGACTTTGTTGGCTTTAGTGTTTTCTTTGACTGATGAATCTATTTCTTCTACCGTATCTTCAACGCCAGAGATCCTCTCTTCCATCTCTTGCATTCTGTTGGTTATACTTGCATCTGAAGTTCCTGATTGTTTACTTAGATTTTCTATTTCCAGCATTCCCTCTGTTTGAGTCTTCTTCATTTTTTCTATTTCCCTTTTCAGGTCTTGGACTGTTTCCTCCATTTGTTTCATTGCTTTTTCATGTTTTTCTTTCAGTGCTTTATTGTTTTCTTCCAGGACTTTATTTTTTTCTTCTACTTTAATTGTCCTTTCCTCTAGGTTTTTACAGCGCTCTTGCAATTTTTTTGTATTTTCCTCTATATAAGCCTCTATCTTCTTCATGATGTTATTCATAAGGCTGTTTTCTTCTGTTTCTTCCAATTTTTGATGATCAGCTCTAGATGTTGGAGGAGGGCTAGGTTCTGGTGATGCTGTATTGCTCTTCATTTTGTTGTATGTACTTCTGCCTGGACGTCTGCCCATCTCCTTGTGTTCGATCTTGGTCTTATCAGCTCACTTGGTGGAGAAAGAGCTGACAGATTCGGGAAGTCTCTCTCTTTTGTCCAGATGGGACTCTCTTCTCCAACTGGGAAGTGCGAGGCAGGTTGGGAGCTCTTGTTCAGATGGGAAGGCCGAAGCAGGATGGGAGCTATTGTCCAGATGGGAAGTCCGAGGCAAGATGGCAGCTCTTGTTCAGAAGAGAAGTCTTTTGTCCAGAAGGGAAGTCCGGGGCAGGATGGGAGCTTTGTCCAGAAGGGAAGTCCGGGGCAGGATGGGAGGTTTGTCCAGAAGGGAAGTCTGTCCGGGGCAGGGTGGGAGCTGGGGGCCGGTCTCTAAGTCTCAGGAAGTGGCGGGGGTCTCCGGGGGTGCTGGACTTGGGGGCAGGGCTTGGAGACTGCAGGGGATCTTGGAGAAGGGGGCCCTTCCCAGTAGGGGTGGGGGTAGAAGGAAACCTGCCCGCTGGCCAGAACTTGGGGCCAAGGTGCGCAGGTCTTGCCCATAATTAAGTTTTTAAGAGCATAATAAATGGATTTCCCCCTTAATATCTCCTTTTCTATGAAAAATGTTTTCTAGGATTAACTGCTGGAGCCCTTAGGCCTTTTGAGAGACCCTCTAGGGCTGAGGAAAGCTAAACAGGAAGGTGAGAAAAATAAAAGTGCAGGTTTCTCATTCATAAATTTAAAGTGTTTTGTATTTCAGCTTAATAATATGAGCATGCATATATGCTCAGAGTGGATTTGTATCCCCTGACATATGGTATGGCCTCCAAACTATGCTAAAAACCATCCTCACTTGGAACTCTCATGTATTCAGATAAATTATTGATAATAGGTGTTTTTAACATTTCGTCTCATCAAGAATTGGAAATCTCGCTGAGGCTGTCAGAAGAAGGATGTGTTTGTTGGCAGCTTTAGTTCTCATGATAAAGGGGTCTACCAAGGTCTAGGCCATATGTATTAACTGAGGAAATTCAGCCTTTAAAAACATCATCATCTCTGTTTTTATCCACGTTCTTATTCTTTTTTTAAACCTACTTACCCAAACTCTCTATTCTTATCCAAATTCCCTCCTTCTCCTCTTGTCTTAAAAAATGCTACTTTATACACTCATAAATACAAAATGAAAATGAAGGAGAAAGAATGTCTGAGAAATAATGAGATCACATGGGAAAGACAGGGTTTCTACTATGCTCTCCCCAATAAGTTATCAGGTAAAAATGTTTTCAGAGCAAACATCAGTGGGTAGACTATTTTACATATCAGTATATTGCAATATTTATATATTACAATACTGTTATACAAAAGGCTCAACCAATCCCATGGAGATCTCTGATACATATATCCCTATAATGAAAAACAAATGGATAAAGTCACAGGCTTCCTTATACCATAATTGCTGACCAATTTTATGAAAATTTGGCATAAGCTAGGGTAAATTTGGAAGAGGGCAATACACTTGAGAAAATGCCCTCACTAGATTGTCTGTGGGCAAGCCTGTGGTACACTTTTTAAATGATGATTAAAGATATGGGAGGGCCCAGCTCACATGGAGGGGTGCCAACCCTGGGCATATAGTCAGGGATGGTAAACTAAGGCAGACTTAGGAAGCCATTGTGAATAAGCTAGAAAGCAGTACTCCCTGGCTACTGCTTCCAGGTTTCTATGCTGTTTGAGTGCCTGCCCTTAATTCCTTTGCTGATATACTATGATGTGGAACTATAAGCAAAAATAAATCTCTTAGTTATGGTGTTTTATCATAGCCATGGAAAACCTATAAGACACATGGCAACAAGTAAATCTAGACTCTCTACTGTACAGCAAGATCAGTTAAGCCACCCACATATGAGAGCATCTTGTCACAGACTCCATTCCGAGTGGTAAGGAAGGTGGAGAGAACTCACTTTCTTAGAAGCAAAAATAATATGTAAACACCAAATGAGCAAAACACTGCACCCAATCCACACAGCAGAATAAGGCAAACTTTCTCTGGCAATACTGCCAAGGTTGAAGACTTGGGACATGGTGACACTTCTGTCTGGAAATATGTGCTATCTCTGCCTGGCCTCTATGACCCTAGAGGTGAGGTAACAGGATGACCCTGGCTGCTGATGAAGACCACAGATATTGCCCAGTCCAGAGTCTCAAGTTTAGTTCCTCCTCATCTGCTACATTTGCTGTCAGTAAATTTTACTTGAATGGTAACTAAGTAACAATGGAAGAAATATAGAGAAACTCCATGTTGTAAATTTAAAAAAAAAAAAAAAAAAGAAGCCTCAAATAAATAACACTCAGCACATAGGATCTAGAAGCAGCTATTAGGAACAAAATAAATTTATGAGCTATTCCACAGTGGTAAATAGAAGAACGTCTCAATGTTAGGTGAAGATGGAAAGCAAATTTGCATATGAAAAGTCTGAATTACTGATACTGTCTACATGGATACACTAATGATTGACTGAGCTTCAGAAAAAAGTACCTGAGAGATCTGTCAGCTTTGCTTAATACTAGTTTGATAGCCGCTCACACCTTTACCAGGTGGTATATATAAACTCAAAAGAGAGCTTTGTGAACAGCAGAGACTGTCCTGTACCAAGAAGACAAATCCCCAGACCCTCCATATCAGCCCACACCTATATCATCTCCATGATGTGAAGAAGTGGAATTTTTTTTTAAACAAACAGTTCTAGATCAATAACAACTTGAATAAAAATAGGGTGTACAGAACTATTACCATCAGTAATGTATTGATAAAGTAGCTTCTTTGTTGTGTGGGTAGAGTTCCATCTTATGTAATATGAGTCCTTTCACTAAGAACACATAAATAATAGAAGGAATAAGAAAATTATACCACACTGTTTATGTTCATTGCATTGATAAATTAATGATTAAGTGAATGCTAGGAAGGCTATCATCTATAGTATCAATATATAATATAGATTCATTAAAATTTAGTATCTTTTTCACATTTATGAAGTCCTTCATTGAAGAACTTCTGCAAATACATTATTCAAATAACAATTATGTTTTAGACAATTATTGGATAATTGGAATCTAATTTGTTTTACAAAAATAAAGATGTGAAGAAAGTAACCTTTCAAGATTGATAAAAAAAACTTCTGGGTTAAATATAGCATAGTAATTTTAAATAACATCTTTTTCCTTTAAATTCTTGCATTGATTATTATTGTGTAAAGTATTATTTTCTTTTGTCAGTTTATACCTTTGAAATCATTGTTTTAATGCCCCATTATAGACAAAGAGAATAAATCATGTTTTACTGAAGAATGTATAAAAATATATTATTAGTATATAGATTTACACTTTAATAATATAAATAAATTGCAATTTAATCACCTTTGGCTTTTTAATAGTGTTCATTTGTCAGTCTCTGTGGTCTTAAAAGAAAGAAATCCTACACTGCATATATGCCTTAAACTTTTTTTTAACTTTCTTTTTATTCTTTGTGTCTTTCACATCTTGTCTCCCGACCCTATCCATCTCCCCCCAGCTCTCACTAAAATAAAACTTAAAAGAAAAAACAGGAAAAAAAAAAAAGGAAGGGAAAATCTCATTACGGAAGCTGCAGTGTGACGCAGCGAGTTACGCAGTAAATACCTTTATCCATACATTTTCATATGCAGGCATTAATCTCAAAGAATCATTGATCTAGTTCGAGGCCCCTAGTCTCTGCTACACCATCGAAGCTGGGCCCTCACTAGGACTCTTCCTTGACATTCCCATTGTTGCTCTTGGAGATCCTGCAGTCGTGGGTCCTCAGGGCATCTCCTCCCCAACCCTGAGCTCTGATTACAGATCAGAGGGCCAACACATAACCCTGGTTCTGGGCCAGGGTAGTTGCAGGGTTGATCAGCCTGAGAGCCTTGTCTTTTCCACCAGGGTGAGCTCTCTAGCATTGTCCTGACTAGTTCATCCTTGCAGCAATGAGCAAGGGGCGGGGCCAGTTCTCAGGCTTTCAGATCCTCAGATCCACAGGGTCCATTCTCCCACATCTACACCTTCAGGGCCAGCTCTACTATGTTGCCCAGGTGAGGTGCAGGGGCCACTCTTCCAAGTGCTGCAGCTGATGAAGGGCAGGAACAGCTGTCCAGCTCCTATGACCTCAGGGCCAGCTCTTCCACCTGCCTCTGGCATTGATGGATGGGGGAAGGGCATCCCCCCCCACACACACTGATGCTGCCACATGACAGATGAGTAAGGGGACAGCTCTCCCATGCTCACAACATCAGGGCAGGCTTACCTACACCTCTGTCAAGTGTCAGCTCTACTGTGCTACCCAGGAGTGGTGCAGGGACCCCTCCCCAAGTGCTGCAGCTGCTAAGGTGGGAGGGTCAAGGTGGGTTAGGGAGCAAGAGAGCATCTTTCCCTCACCTTCACCACCAAATGGTAGACAAGGAGGGTGTGACCAGCTATCATACTCTCACACTCTCAGTTCTGTCTCAGCAGTGCCTCTGACAAGGTCGGCTCTACTGTGCAGCATAGGTGAGGAGCAGGACCTGCTTTCCTGAGTTCTGCAGCTGGCAAGGGAGAGTGTTAGTATGTTTGCTTGCTCATCTGTTGCAGTAAGGGGAGAGAGATAAGGGGGACATGTCTCCCACCCCCACACAGCCAGAAGACAGATTTGTAGTGAGGACAGCTCTTCCAAGCTCACAACTTCAGTGCTGGATCACCCACACCTTTGCTAACAGGGTTGGCTCTATTGTGATGCCCAGGTGAAGTACAGGGCCTACTTTCCTAAGTATTATGTACCTTCAATTTAAAAGACCAGAAATAGTCATAATATTTTCACTCAGTCTATAAACCCTAGAATCTCTAAAATAGACCTCCAAATTCCTGACTCCAAGGGAAGATTATTGTTGTTGGAGGTGATAGGTAGGATAAGTAGTTAATTATTTCACAATCTGTGCCCTGTAATTACGCACAATTATAAATCATCAATTTATAACAAAAATTTTAAAGAATTAAGAAAACATATTTAGTTGTCTATTAAATTGATTTAGTAAGTGTTATACATACATTTTCCAAAAATACTTTGAAAACAAAGGTTGTCCTTGACCTTTTTCTAGAGTTTACTTGATAGACAGAGACAGAGAGACAGAGACAGAGAAAATATCCTACAAGATATAACTCTGTTATCATAAATGCTGGAAATCCTCTAGTCACTGTGGGGATGGATGATGGGGGATTCACTCTAATTGTGATCTCTTACAAAACCTGTCAGGATAATGAACACATAGCACACACAAGATTTCAACTGTCAAAGATGGTTGAAATAAGCTCCCAAATTTAGAAGCAGCAGCAGGGGCAGAAATTGCAGAGTAGAGCTGTTTCAGTGTGTGTGGGAGACAAAATGAAAAATAAGTGATAATGTATAGTTATATCAAAAATTTATGAAAGTAGAGAATGGTTAAAACTATAATAAGGACCAATAATTAACTGATTTGAATCATATGTTCAATGACTTATGATATATCTACAGGTGATGAAAGTCTTCAAAAAATTATCCGAACTCATAGCTGTTATGGCTAACTTAGATGGAGCACAGTCCTGGAAGAGAATATAAAAAGTGTCTGAACTAGAATGACTGTAAAATTTCGGGTTGCCATTTGTAGATGATAAAAGCAAGGGAAGAGCAGGATTCTGAGGATATATGAGACATAACAAATGCAATATCTGATTTACAGTTTATCATTTTACTGTAACACATAGTATTGTTGGTGACAATAACAAAATATCCATTGCAATTAAAGAACACAGTGCATGGTGGGCAGAAGGGTGGCTCTAGAAGGGTGCATGTACTAACCTCCAGCCTGAGAGTGTTGCTCTATAAATAAAAAGCATGTTGCATAGGTAGTTAAATTAAGGATGTAGACATGGAAATACTGCCCTGAAGTATCTATCTACATAGTCATATTAAGACACTGAAGTTCTAATCATTAGAATGTAATGTCTTCATAACTGACTGGAAACTGTTAAGCTGATAGATGGTAGATGGAGTAAGGGATACCAGTAAAGAAAAATACATACGTAGACATTAGAAGCTAGGAAATGAAGGAAATTAAGCCTTCCTTAAGAGTCTTTAAAACAAATGCAATCTTGTCAATCTCTTGAAATATTGATATATTTTAGTGAAATCAGTTAGGATTTTTGATTTCCAGAATTGTAATATAATGTGTCTAATTTATATAACAATGATAGGAAACTAATACAAATGGTATTGTTATTGTATGTTCATAGTTGCATTGTTACTGTGTGAGACAATGTTGTTGATTTTGGAAATTGTATAATATACGGTGGACAAGTGATAAAGAATTTAATTCAAATGTTTGTCTCAAAGAGTCAAAAAGCAGGTGTGGGGCATGTAGACTTTCAGCTTTTGAGTAAGTCTGAGATGAATCTCAGACTAAATTCTCACATATCCACAACTAAGTTGATTATTATGGACTGTGTGATGGATTTCCAGAGCTACTGTTAATAACCATGAATAAAGTAGATTTTTTTTCCTACAAAAAGCACTTAATCATTTTAAGAAAATTTGGAATATGCTTCCGCGATACTAGAAAGCACAAGATACGCTGGTACACAATTTTACTCTGGTAGGAAATTCAAGAAATTATCAAAAAAACATTTGAGAGCAAGGCTTAGCTGGACTTCTGGGGGGAAAAATGCAGAGAAAAGGAATCAGCATAATTCCAAAGGTTCAGACCTGTATAATTCATTTACTTTTGCGGTTTTTGCTGGAAGATGAACTTCTTGAGAAAGCATAAATAGGTAATAAATTAACATTTTGACATGCTAGTTCATGATGCTAGAGCACCCTTGGAAAGTAAGAGGAGAGGTTTAGAAGTATTAGTCATGCTGGGTGAAAAACAGGAAAAAGTTCATATGTCAATTTAGATACAAATTGAGAAAACATGCTTGAAAGGCAAAAAGGGTGAAGGGACATGAAAATTACAAGAAACAAAGTGGAAGTTGAAGAAAACACTCTTCATAGAGAACAATATAAGAAGTTCTAATGAATAGGAGAAAATGAACAATTAACGTAGGAAACAAGCTGAACATCTCCAATTGTAACATAGTAGAGAGATCTATTGGAACAAAACAAGACCATTATTTCTTACATGTAAGGAAACACTAAGTGGCTTTAATAGGAATAGTTTGAGGACAGAGATGGAATTTCAATGAGTAGTTTAGAGGCTGGAGAGATGGCACACAGTTAAGAGTACTATGTAAGCATGAGAAATGGAGTTAAGATACTAGGGACCATATAAAAGCAAGCATGGTTCCAGGCACACTTGTAATCCCAGCATTGAGGTAGGTAGAGAGAGGGTTGCTGGAGCTTGCTGATTGCCAACCTAGCTAAAACACATAAGCTCCAAGTTTAGCAAAAGGCTGCCTGAAAGTGGAAACATGGAGAGTGATAGAGGGTACCCAATGTCTTCTTTTGGCCTCTGCACAAACATAGGATAGACACACACACACACACACACACACACACACACACACACACACACTCACACTCACACACACTCACATACATGTATATGTACTCCACATATACATACAACTCACACACAAGCATATATACTGTGTGTGTGTGTGTGTGTGTGTGTGTGTGTGTGTGTGTGTGTAAGACACATACCTCACATACAGAATGAAGATTTTAGCATACATGGATGAAACAGTAATGTCATTGACATGTAACCAAGGTTAAAATGATTCCTGGAGAATGGGAAACTAGAGAGGAATTCTCATCAGACTAGTCTTTTCAGATTAATAATGCATATTAAAACACTTCCAATCAACACTTGAGGTAACAGATATATAAGTTCAGCCATAAACTACTACTGTTGGCTCACAGCAATAGGACACCAAAACTCACAGTTCTCAGAATTGTGAATTAAATAATTATTGTTGTATTAGTGTTCTATTGTTGTTAAGAGACCATGATCAAGATGACACTTATACAAGAAAGCATTTAATTGAGGGCTTGCCTACAGTTCCAGAGGGTTAGTCCCTTATCATCACAGCTGCAAGCAGACAAGCATGGTGCTGGTGCAGTAGCTGAGAGCTTTACATCCTGATCCACAGATAGCAGGCTGAGAGACAGATAAAGACAGAGAGAAAGATACAAAGAGAAACGTGGCTTGGTATAGGCTCTTGAAATCTCAACTCTCTCTTCTGGTTTCACACTTCCTAATGTTTCTAATCCTTCTCAAAGAATTCCACAGCTTTCTGACTAAGCATTCAAATAAATGAGCCTATGGGGACACTTTTATTCAAACAACCAAAATTGCTATCTTAAGTTATTAAGATCTATGTTCATTTTTACACTACAATATAATCAATGTATTATAATGATTATTGGGTTTCATAACAGATCTTGTTGAAGATTTGTACCTATCTACTGGTTCAATCACACAAAGATAACAATTACTGAAAAATATTAATATCTTAATATTTTAAATCTCCCACTTTGGAGAAAGAATAATTGAGTAACGTTACAATTCACAAGTTTGATAAATGTCTATGATATTTCAACTACTTGATAACAGTATCCTAAAGAGTGGTGATGTGTTGTGTACCCTAATAAAATTTGCCTGAAGATCAGAAGAACAATAGATAAAACCACTGCCATGTCTCACCTCGCCATTTCCACAAATCCTCATTTGAATGTCTCTGAGTTCTCAGCCAAAAGGCTTCAGCTGAAAGAGCCTAGCCAAAAGAGGTTCCTCAGCCAAAAAGCTTTAGTTCCTGTCTCCTCATGCCTTATATACCTTTCTCTGCCCACCATATTACTTACTCCCCATTGCTGGCATTGAAGGCATGTGACTTCCCAAATACTGGGATTGAAGGTATGAGATCTCAATTGATGCTGTTTTTCTCTAACTTAGAGAGAGTTTAGCAGAGAGGTTTTGTCTAGTTCTAAGAGGTCTGTGTGCTTTTTCTTAGAATGAACCACAGGTGACTTCCTGCACTTTTCCAGGTGAATCTAATTTTACTCTTACAGAAAGAGAATCTGAGAAAAAAAAGTTCTGAAATCATGTCCCCATAAATTCATAGCTATATTAGCCACATATGGCTTTAATTTTCCTCTCTTTCCTTCTGGCCCTATGCATTTGATGCATCTCATACTCTGTTTCTCTTGAGATAGTGTTCCAATCCCTAATAGCTGTACATTTACCTACTGAAGAGGGCAATTTGGATGCCAAGATTCTGGTGCAATTATTGTTACATCCATACCTGTGTCTACAAGACCTTCAATGACAACATCATTTATTCATATTTTTAATTTTGGTCTTTGTTCATTTGTAGAAGTTTGCCCAAAAAATTAACTTTATGGTTTCTCCTGAATTTTTTGTTCTCTCTCCTATCACTTCAAGCAGTGTGGTTTTTTACAATAGGCATTCGGTTCTTTAATTGCTCTGGGGAGTAGTTTCTTTCATGGTGACAGGAAAGAACTAAACCAAATTTGCCAGGGGGAATTTTCCGACAACAAAGGCAAAGGATTACCTTGTCTGTCCCTTGTTGACCTACATTCATTAGTCCAATGTCTGCCTTTGTCACACCTTCTGCATAATAGAGAAGGTAGGGGCAGTCTGTTGGGATTATTTCTTGAAAAAAAAAATTGTTTCTAGGAACTCCCTGTTTGCAGTCCCTTTTTAGGTGACCTTGTTTACCACATTGGGACATATGACATTACTATTTTTCTTCAAACCTCTGGAAATCACCCCTCCTATCCAAGAGTCATCATGATTATAGGATTCAATATTTATTGTCTCTCAGGTCCATTCTTTCAAGGGTGCTGATCTTGCCTTTAGTGGCCTAATTATCCTTTTGCATTGTGCATTAGCATTTTCAAGAGCCAGAGATTCAATTATTATCTGTCTAGCTTCTGAATTTTATATCATTTTATTTATTGCTAAAGTCAATCTTTATAAGAAACCAGTGAATGTTTCTTTTGAGCCCTGTATAACTTTTGTAAATTACTCAATTTTCTTTCCTACTTCTTCAATTCTGTCCCAAGCATTCAAAGCTGCCATGTGGCATAAAGCCAGGGTGTGGTCATCATATAAATATTGTCTTTGTATATCAGCATAATCGCCTTCTCCAAGAAGCTGCTCTTAGGAAATCTCCATACCTGTATCCCTACTCTGTTGTTTAATGGTCTTAGCCTCATCTTTCCACCAGGTCCTCCATTGTAATTAGGGACTAGCCTCTAAGACTGCTGTAACCAAATCTCTTCAGTCTTGAGGGATAATTCTATTATAAGTTTACCACAAGTTTAATATTTGCTTCACAAAAAAATGAGTGGATGCCAAACGAAACTATTGCTTCTTTGAATCTCCTCAAATCTAAGGATTTGCACAAGAGTCCAGTCAGCTCTTACACAAACTTGAGAATATATATCACTGGGTAGTTCCTGTAAGGTTACTGTATAGATTAAGGGTGGCTGCTTGAAAGCCTTAGGCTATTTCTCTGTAACCTTATAATTCAATGTTGAGACTGGTTCTCCTTTAAATTCTTCTGTCTGGGTCTGAATATCTCTATGATCTGTTTTAACAAGTTTTTCTAAAACTTTTACCTTGGCACTCATGCCAACCATTTTAATGATAAAACAAAAATGATGAAACAAACATTATTTA
This sequence comes from Peromyscus attwateri, assembly GCA_902168425.1. Lineage (NCBI taxonomy): Eukaryota > Metazoa > Chordata > Mammalia > Rodentia > Cricetidae > Peromyscus > Peromyscus attwateri. Next base: position 34,063 of record CABHPP010146720.1, on the reverse strand, counting down.
TAATTGATATTACATTTATATCATCAACATTAATTATCCTCTCATTTAATAGTTCCATTTTCAGAACATTTAACGTATAACCAGAGACCAAATGCCTTCCATTGTAAAAATGTTTCCCTTTTTCTAATGTGGGAAAAATCTTTCTTTTAACTAATTCATCCCTTTGAGAAATCCCAATTGACTCACCAAATCTGCTGACAGTGAGGATTCAGATGACATTGTGGCAGCAGCCCAAGGAGGGGGCCCAGAGAAAGTCAAAACCCACCAGGAGAGGAAAGAAGCAAAAGATCCAGCCATCTGCATAGGAGAAATGTGCTAAAATGGCTAATGCTTGTGGTTTTTGGAGCCCCAAAACCTATGGAGTTTGCTGCAGAAAAGCAACAACAAAAATAGCCAGTGGATTATGGAGTTTGGCCCAGGCAGGGTGGAGATTCTGTCAGCATATAGCTCAGGCCTAAGCCAGGGACTTCAAGGCCACAGGCAAGCAACTTTTTTGTGAATTCACCCCCCAAAAGTTGGACACCAGATGTAACACGAATCCTAAAATGGTCATTTAATAAAAATGCAGAGCCAGATATTAAGGTAAATGCTGAGATATCAGAGAAGCAGAGCAAGCCACAGCCACCTCTTACCTCATCAACTCTTCAGCATTAAAGGGCTCCAACTAAAAGGGCTTCAGCCTGAAAAAGCCTTTAGTTCCTGTCTCCTCATGCCTTATAAACCTTTCTCTGCCCTGCCACATCACTTCCTGGGATTAAAGGTGTGTGCCACCACTGCCTGGACTCTGTGTTTTTAATCTAGTGGCTTGTTCTGTTCTCTGATCCTCAGGCAAGTTTTATTAGAGTACACAATATATAGGCACACTGAAGTCTGTAAAATTAAATAAAAATCTTAAATGCCACTACTATACAAAAATCCAAGGTACTAATTGCAACACATTCTTTTGAATTTCAAACTCACTGCTGTAGCTGAAGTTTTCTCCAGTCCTGCCTGGTCCATGGTCAGGACAAATCTCTCTCACACACCACAGCTGCTCAGACCCAATGGAGTAAACACACAGAGACTTATGTTGCTTCAAACTGTATTGCTGTGGCAGGCTTCTTGTTATCTAGTTCTTCTATCTTAAATTAACCAATTTCTATAAATCTATACCTTGCCACATGGCTTATGGCTTACCAGTATCTTATATGTTGGTACTCAGGGCGGCGGCGGCTGGCAATGTCTCTTCACTCAGCCTTCCTGTTCCCAGAATTCTCTTCTCTGTTTGTCCCACCTATACTTCCTGCGTGGCTACTGGCCAATCAGCATTTTATTTATACAGAGCAATATCCACAGCACTTCCCCTTTCCTTTTTTTTTCAAAAAGGAAGTTTTTAACTTTCACATAGTAAAATTACATATAACAAAACAATTATCAAGCAAGAATTACAGTTACAATATCTAGTATATTTATAGTCTATATATAGTCTATTTGTATTTGGCAAAATTAAAGAAGATATCCTATCTATCTTATATTTGTGAGTCTAAGGTTTCATATCTAACTTATCATTTATCATAACTAAGGAAAATTACATCTAGCTTCAACTACATCAAAGACCTCAGAAGGATATAATATTACCCGAGAAAAGGGAGAAGGACACAAGCAACTTTCGGGAGTCTTGCCAGAGTAGACAGAGACAGCTGGCAGCCTGGACAGTCATCCAAAGTTCTTTTGTAAATTTGGGGCATCTGTCTTCAGCACACAGGCCTAGAGTCTTTCAATCACTTCTCTCTGTGTCCTGCAGAATGTCTGGCAGTTTCCTCTGTGAAGCAGGAACCTGAAGGACTATTTTGCCAAGCAAAGTTCAGTGGTCACCTTCCTATGGGTCCTGCATGTCCAGTTGATCAAGCAGTCCAGGCAAGAACAGTTTCTTGACCAAATGGCTATTTTTGCCAAGAAGAATATAAACTCCATATAGAGTGTCTTCAATGCCCATCCTCCTCTCTGAAGTAAATCAGTGCTGCCAGGAGCAGACATGTCTCACTGTCCAGAAAGTCTGAATGTTTAAAACTTTTTAAATGTCATATTCTGTAGGTCTTTGAAGTGTTTGAAGATGACCTATCTATCTAAAATATATCTGCTCAATCTTGAAAACATACCTAATATGACTACAACTTCTATTGTAATGTCTAACTACTAACTTTCATTTCTTTATATCTTAATTGTTAGTAATAATAACATTCAAGGATCAGCAAATTACATTAAATTGTTAAATGAACAGTATAAGTACAATATCTTAAACAAGATTAGAAATATATGTATAGCATTTTCTAACAATATCAACATCAATATATATAATTTGTATACAATATACAAAAATCCAATACAATGTAAATTATTTAAAACTAGTAATTGTCTTTTAAAAGTAGATTCAATAATCTATCTTTTTATCTATATCATATCTATATCTTCTCTTTATTTTTCCAAGTAGATTCAATAAGCTACCCTCTATTCTATCATTTCTATATATCTTTGTTTAAAAAAACAAGAACCTTAAATCTAATCTCCTTTGCTTAGCCCTTTTCCTAACCGTTAACAACAACTTGTAACCAACCCTCCTAAACAATGAGAATTATCCCAGACCCAAAACCCACTAAAAGACCAAAAAACCACCTGCCCCACACCACCTCTTTGGGAATGTGGGCGTTGTATTCTTAAAATTGCTTCCTGCTGGATATGGGCGAAGGTATCTTTACTCTGAAAAGAAAAAATTTGGGTTAAATGTCAAATTCTAGGAAAGGTAGTTATATCCTTTGTTGCCCAGTCTGAGCATAATGCCAAAGTTCAGGGCTTATCTCAAGTCCTTACTCAAGTAGTCTTTGAAACTGGATCATTTCAGCTAGCAGGCAAAATTTTCTTTGCTTCTTCAAACATTCTTTCTAAAGTATCTGCATTTGAGTCAGCTAGTAATATACCAGCCATATAATGATAAATTATAGATTTAGGAAATTTTTTACATATCACTTCCAATGGCTGTTGTACAAAATATTGGCACAGGGTTGGGCTATTCAACATTCCCTGTGGGAGGACCCTCCATTGATATCTCTTAACCAGTTGAGAATTATTATAAGTAGGCACCGTGAAGGCAAATCTTTTTCTGTCTTTTTCTTGTAAGGGTATTGAAAAGAACCAGTCTTTTAAATCAATAACTATAAGAGGTCATCCTTTAGGTAACAGAGTAGGCAAAGGAATTCCAGATTGTAGAGAGCCCATTGGCTGAATTACTTTGTTAATTGTTTTAAGGTCTGTTACCATTCTCCATTTACCAGATTTCCTTTTAATAACAAATACAGGAGAATTCCAAGGGCTGGTTGATTCTTCAATACGCTGAACATTTAACTGCTCTTCTACAAGCTCTTCTAAAGCCAGGAGTTTCTCTGTTGTTAAAGGCCATTGATGAACCCATACAGGCTTGTCTGTTAACCATTTTAAAGGTAGAGATTTTGGTGTCTTTGGAAGATCATCAGTTGTTGTGCTCTGTTCTTATACAATTTGGATGGCTGGTGACCACTCATTAGAATAATACCTTCTAATATTTCTCTCAGAAATATGTGCTAGTTTATGATTTGTTTCTGAGGTTAGAGGGATGTTAATCTGAGTATTCCATTGTTGTAACAGGTCTTGACCCCATAGGTTCATAGCTATGTTAGCTACATATGGTTTTAATTTTCCTCTCTGTCCTTCTGGACCTATTCATTCGAGCCATCTTGCACTCTGTTTCACTTGAGATAATGTTCCAATTCCTAACAGCTGAACGTTTACCTCCTGAAGAGGCCAAGTTGGATGCCAAAATTCTGGTGTAATTATGCACATCAGCACTTGTGTCTACCAGACCAGACAATGAAACACCATTTATTTTTATTGTTAATTTTGGTCTTTGTTCATTTATAGAAGTTTGCCAAAAAAATTTCTTTATGGTTTTTCTCTTTCAAGTAGTTTTTCCCTTTAAAATATCTCATATCTTAATTGACTTACCAAGTCTGCATAGAACAGTAGAAATCCAAGGGAATTTCAAAACAGCTACCTAGCATCCGAAATGGGAATCCAGAGAGAGAGAGAGAGAGAGAGAGAGAGAAAGGCTTAGCCACATTTTCTGGCTAAAAGCTGAAATCCCAGTTGAGTTCCCAGTTGAGCCCAGTCAAGCCTGGGTTCCGGCCTCCTTAAGCTCTGACCACTGCTGAAACTACAGTTGAGTGCAGCCAGATCAGTAGCTCTAGCAGGGGGCCTGAGTTGTTCGTAGCATGAGCCACTTGAGTTGGCAATCTGGCTGCAAGTAGCTACAGCTGCGGGTAACTGCTTGTAGCTATGGTTGGTTAGGCCTAGAGCCTAGGCCAAGCTGGCCCCAGCTGTGGAGCCGGGGAGCCAGTGGGCCACCAAGCTGAGCTGAGCTGAGTGGTTTTTAATGAATTCTTGCCACGTGGGTGCCAAATGTAGACATTGTTTAAGGTATTTATTGCTTGTATATATTGTATATAGTTATTGTGCTTTTTGTATATAGTTTTTCTTATATTAGTTATTACCTTTTTTCCTTTTTTCTTTTTATTAAAATAGAAAGGGGGAAATATGATGATATTTTATTTGTGCTGAAATGTTATTTTATTTGTATGTTAATAAATAAAGTTGCCTGGGGGTCAGAGCTAATAACAAGTCATAGTAGAAGTCTGGTAGTGGTAACACACACCCTTAATCTGATCACATGGCAGGTAGAGTCTGTGTGTTCAAGGATACACCCAGCATGGAGACGCATGCCTTTAATCTCAATACCAACCATAGAGACCTGGAGGTCTGTATAGACAGGCAGTGATGAGGAGGTCATGTGGTTGGGTTTACAATCAATGAGAAGGCAGAACAGAAAGTCAATAAAAAGACAGACACACAGGAAGTAGGTCTCTTTCTGAGCGAAAGGACGACAGTGGCAGCAAGGGCTAAGAAGGCGGTTTTACTCTCAGCTCTTAGCTACTGCTCTGACCTCTTGGGCTTTTAACTCTGCATTTTGGCTCTGTGTTTCTTATTTAATTAGACCATCACATCTACACACTGCCACAATATTATTTTTAATTTATTTCTAAATGTTTGCAAGAGAATAATCATTCAGTAAAATGTAAGTTACCAAAACCCACAATAGTCATTTTACACTGAAAATAATCTTGTGACCCCCATACATCAGTCAGCATAAGGAACAATAGAGTATAAAGAAGCACAAAAGGAGAACTCATTGAAACAAAATGCTGCTTGGTGTCAAAAGTATGTTAAAATGAAAAATAGTTGTTTGCTGTTGACTTTAGGGGCAGTCACAAAATAAGTATGATAGCACAAACACAGTCATCATACACTGAAAAAAGTTCACAAATAATAGAATACGGAGTTTACTTTTATAGAAGTAAGTACAATGATGAACATCCAGAAAAGCAATACACATGACTCCCTTATTTTGAACTAAGAAATGTTCTTATCCTAAAGGGAACTAGGTAATTAACACAGAACACAGAAATGTAATCACTCTAAATAACTATTACCTTTTTTTTTTATGATGTCACTTTTGAAATATTTTACTCTTTCAAGTTCAGTCTGACACAGTAAGAACACTGGTCTCTAATAAAATATTTAGGAAAAAAATCTAAGACTTAATAACACAGCAGGATAGAAGGGAAATAAGAACTCATACACTATATTGTTGATTTATTCCAACTAATAAATAAGAGGTAGGTACTTGGGAAGATGACTTAATGGATAAAGCATTTGCCAAACAAATGTAAGTCCTTGATTTAGAAGCCCCCAGAGCACACATTAAGCCTGGCATGACCCCAGATGTCTGTGATCCAGTGCTCCTGCGGAGAGATGGCAGATGGAAACAAGGAATACCCAGAAGAATGAAGGGCAATACCAACTAATCTTCTATATCTAGCTAGAAACAACAAATAGATTCTCTATCAATCAAGGTGGAAAGAAAGGTGATGCCTGAAGTTGTCCTCTGACCTCCACATGTGTGGGTTGTGGATGGTGCCCACCATACTTACATGCATACAAATGATTACCCACACAGATACATGCAAAATATACATACTTTTACAAATACAACATACACACAATCAGATACAATCGTGCAAAAATGAATAATGCAAGTAGAGTAATACAGGTTTGAATTTTATGATCACTGGGGAGCAAAACTTTTTGCTATGAGCAAGATTTTGCTATAAATATTTGAACGCTATATCAGAAACGAGTGATTCATTGACTACCCATATCATTTAGAAGCACTAATTAAAGTTGTAAGAACCACTGCTTCTCTTGTAATTAATTCTGGCCTTGGAGTTAATCAGGCATTCATCTTTATCGGTTCATTACATGATTAATATGCTCTTGTTTGTTAGGGTGAAGGAAGGCACTATGCCTGATTTGGACAGGTCAAATCTTACTGATATTTTGGAGACTTTAATATTAACCAATAAACAGGGTTTTGTTTTCTTTGAAAGTCACAAGGAAAAATACCTTTGAAAAGTTTATGACAGACAAGTCTCATAAAGCTACCTCGCATTTCAAGTGAAAGGCTGAGGAAAAAGAATTTGAATTATATAAATTATATGAAGGGAAACAAAAGCAATAGTGAGTAGATGAGAATAAAGTTATTGTAATTGCAAAATCTGAAATGAAGTATATAAGAATTAAGTGGGAATAAAACATGGAGGTGGGCTGGGGAGATGGAGAAAAGCATTATAATGGATCCTAATAGTTTTTAATGTTTGAAGAATGACAACAATGTAATGTTGAAAGGTGATTTATTCCATTCATCCTGCTATTAAACTCACAAGACTGTTACACTAAGGAATACTGCTGAATATATCTAGAAGTTTTCAAATAAAATCAAAGTGAATTAATTCTCACAGAGTGGTAATTTTTCCTTTGCATTTCCCCCCCAGAATAACACTCTTCTCATCAAACATTTTAGAGGAACTCCTGTGGAGGGCTGTGATATATTCTCATATAACAAGATAGTTTAGTACATGTTGATAGAGATGAGTTCAGAGAGAGCATGTATTTATTTTAGTAATGATCTACCAAATACTCTTCCTATCATAACAAATAGCACAAAGGTTTCCTAAAAAACTGACTAAAGGTATTTTCAGGAAGAGTTTGACCACCTTGTTTGCTTCACAGAAATCTGGAAGCAAATATATAGCTCCTAGTTTAATACGATCCTAATAACCTATTGATTAACAAGTGATTGCCTGCTTAACATAGCTTTTATTACCTCGTTAATTTTTCGAAAAATGCTTGGGGAATGCAATGTCTTTTTCCATTTGTTACTGTTATAAAAGTAGTCAATTAAGTTTTAAATCACTCATTAAAAGTAATTTAATGCTATCAACCCAGAGTTGAATTATAGATGCTAGCATTTTCAATGTATTAATCAAGGTATATCTATAATCTCAAGAATGTTTTCATGCAGCTGTGATATATTCTGCAACCACTTTTAACAGCAACAATGTATGAATAAATTGTTTTAAAATATGCTCTGCGAGATTAGTTATTAGGAATTATCTATTTAGCTAACCTGTAACATGATGAAAATCCCATAGAATCATAATGTGTGCTCTTAAGTATTACCTTGATGGTCATGATAAACTAAATGCTATATCTTGAGAGAATTCATAATGATTTAAGTGTAAGGCAACTTTTCCATTCTCAGTGCTAATTTGTTGGGAATGAAGCTATGTAAATCTCAGCTATTATGTAAACTATAGTTAGTTTTACTAAGATCAAATATGGATATTAATTTCACAAGTCTTTGAGAAATGAGATTTATGACATCCAGGAAGGTTCCCAAAAGGCTATAAGATGATGGGGCATGAAACTTTCAGCAACAAAAATACTATGGTTTTATAAGCATAAGGAAAGTTAAAGGTAATACAATCTATAATGAACTTTGCAAACAAACAACAGTTAGCATCATCCTACCTTACTACTTCTAAACTGTATGAAGTTCCTACGATTTTCTGTAACATACTAAAATATTGCAGTTGTCCCAGAAAGTGTTTCTTTTCTTTAATGACAGTTGCTTCTTATCTAATATCTATGAAGACAGAGTCTTAACTACACTGTGGTATTGTTTGTGTATGTGATAATCTATTGAAAATTTTCATACTGACCCATTGTCCTTGAAAAAACTTTTATCTCGCTACCTACTATTAGAATATTCACTATTTGGGATAAAATGGATACACAATGCTAAGTCATAACCAACAAATCACCTGTTTCTCATTTAAGAGTCAACTAAAATTAATACTATAAGTTATCCAAGTAATACAACACATAACACATATCTATTATTGTTTAATGTTAGTATTTGTAGACACTGTTCAAATGTATGAACTACCATACCAAAAAAACAAACCAGAATTTGTCTGTAGACATGTTGTTCTGTGATATGCTCTTGTAGTAACTACCTTCTCTAAAAATGGCAATATAACATAGAAATAATATAAATAAATCAACACATATGTGTTAATTTATAAAGCATATGTATGTTAATTTATTTGTTTTATATATATGGAGTTCCCTTATAACAGAGCAACAATACCTCTACTAGAGACAAGAGGCTAACAAACAAAAGGTCTACTGCTAGGAATAGATTACTTCTTTTGTAGCTGTTGGCCAATAATGTCCCATAGACCATCCCCCAAAGACGGCAGGCTATTGTCATTATTCTTGGTTACTCTCTAGAGCTTTACAGTACGACTCTGTTGCTGAAGACACCACATCAATGACTCAGAAGAGGATACAATCAAGATGGTACTGAAACAGAAGCTTTGTCTCTTCTGGCTAGCTTTTATAGTATTGGAAGGTGCTATGCAAGCTACAGGAAGTGTCAAATAGTCATCAGTCATAACTGGATGTGGACCCTCTGAGCTACAATAATGACTGGTCTGGCAAGGCATGCCTACTGGTACAATAACAGCACAAGCATCATGGAAGTAATCACTCACTTTCTGCCTGGATTTCATTCCCACTCCACAAGATGAAAGACATGCCTCAGACCCTTATCAGACCCTGAATCTGTGGCTAGATAGGAGGACATGGGCCATATGGGAAAACTTATTACTATTATAATGTTTAAATGGATATAATATTACATTGACTTCTAATAGCTTGTCATTATATTCATATGTCAGTACATTTCTTAATTTCATCTCAGAAGTTTCTATTTGCAATAGATAGTCATTAACAGAGACGCACAACTAGCCAACGTGCAAAGACTAAGAAACGGCAGAATGATTTGTCATAAAGAAAACATATATACTCTACCCCTCTCCCAAGGTTCAGGGATCACTGTAGAATAAGGAGTGGGGGAAGACTGTGAACAGTAGAGGCAGTAGATGGGTACAAGGAAATATCTTCTGGACATAGAATGCCAGGTACACATATGAATGCACAGTGGTTGTGACAGCATGTACCAGATATCATATATCAGAAAAGCCAGACCAAATCAATACACTGTTCTTGAACAAATTTTTAAAAAATAAAATGTCAAAAGAAAAAAAAAGAGAGAAAGAGAAAAAAGAAATAGAAAAAAGGAAGAAAGAAGAAAGAAAGAGAGAGAGAGAGAGAGAGAGAGAGAGAGAGAGAAAGAAAGAAAGAAAGAAAGAAAGAAAGAAAGAAAGAAAGAAAGA